>VUQI01003988.1:23025-34672 GCA_015106735.1 Paratilapia polleni | reverse complement strand
GACAGAGTTTAATAATAACTAATGATTAAATGCCAGTGGTGTATAAACACATGGAGAGTGAAAGGAAGTGATGAAGAGGAAGTGCTCAGTGCATCATGGGAAGCCCCCAGCAGCCTAGGCCTATTGCAGTGTAACTAAGGGATGGTTCAGGGTCACCTGATACAGCCGTAACTATAATCTCTATCAAAAAGGAACGTTTTAAGCCTAATCTTAAAAGTAGAGAGGGTGTCTGTCTCCTGAACTCAAACTGGGAGCTGGTTCCACAGGAGAGGGGCCTGAAAGCTGAAGGCTCTGCCTCCCATTCTACTTTTAAATACCCTAGGAACCACAAGTAAGCCTGCAGTCTGAGAGCCAAGTGCTCTATTGGGATAGTATGGTACTATGAGGTCTTTAAGATATGATGGGGCCTGATTTTTTAAGACTTTGTATGTGAGGAGAAGGATTTTAAATTCAATTCTGGATTTAACTGGTATCCAATGAAGAGAAGCTAATATGGGAGAAATATGGTCTCTCTTCTAGTCCCTGTCAGTACTCTCGCTGCAGCATTCTGGATTAACTGAAGGCTTTTCAGGGAGCTTTTAGAACAACCTGATAATAATGAATTACAATAGTCCAGCCTAGAAGGAATAAATGCATGAACTAGTTTTTCAGCATCACTCTGAGACAGGAAGTGGATCTTCCTCCTGGAAAATTTTCAGAGAAATCTGAGCTGGTTGGGTGGGAGCTGTTTGCTGAACTGACACGAAACGACCCCAAAGTAAAACTGACCACAGTGACTCTGATCAGTAGGAAGAAGGTCGTCACCTGTTTGACGTTTGTTCAGATGGCTTTTCTGAAGTCGTGGACAAACTAAAATCTGAGTGTGTGATGCCTAAAATGTTAACCCTTGTTAAAAACAGGATTAAAACACCACAATCATACACAATCATACACATGTAGCATCAAACAACCTGTTGCTGACAAGAAAAAATTCCCATGTGTACAGATTCATGTGTTGTTTCCTTATCTCCCCTTCTGCTGTTTTTCATGAATTTATTATCTTGTCTGCAGGTAAAAACTCACAGCTGGGAGGTTTTTAGAAGAAAATCTGACATTTTTACTCACAGCATTAATAAAACAATTCATAAACACAGGAGGAGACGATGGGGTAAAAAAGAGCCGTGAAGCACTTGTTAAGTTTTCTTGTTAAGTTTTTATTATGCTTAAAAAAGAAAATTAAAAGACAGAGGAGGTGGTGATCAAAGAAAAAGAAAAAATATATATTCATATTCAAATATCTTTATACTTTTCTATTCATATATGATTAACAATGCAAAGAAAATAATTCCCGTAGTAGTAGTGCTTAAGTAAAGTTCAATATAGACTTTATTATAACAAAATAGGCAGTTTACCGAGGGTTAAATATCTGTCAAAATCTCATTGTACAATAATCGTGTTTCGGACACACCTGTGGACGCCCGGAGGTGGCAGCTCGTCTCCGGGTTCGGCCACGCAAATCACATGATCGACATCGTTTTCGTGGTAAGACACTGACGACGCTGACGGACGTCACCGTGACGACCGGCGGGGTTCTGACTGCAGAGGGCGCCGCTCCGTCGCACAACTCGACTGCGAACTTGGCAAGAATAAAACGAGTTCATTAAAGCGAGAAGAAAACGACGCTCGAGCCGAAAGGATTAGACTCAGCCGACGCGTTACGCCGCAAAAAAATCTGCTCATCAAGTCTCGTTTTTGTAAACTGATGAAAAAAATCTGACACCACAGCAAAAATATTTCAAAATCACGACTTCACGTCCCACGAGTACGAGATCTGCTCGGTATCGTGACGTTTTGTGAATCTAGCGTTATGTTTTTAAAAAAATCATTTTTGTATAATAACGAGATCTCGCCTGTAATTCAGAGGGTTTTTAAAAAAAATCGTAATTCAGATTATTTCCTAATTTTCTCAGATTTTTAAGATAAATTTTTCATAAGTCTGCTGAAGTGATAATTTACTGGTAATAAAATAATTTTTCATAATAAAATAAGTTTCTTATAATTCTTGTTTTGATATTTTCTTAAAATTAAATATTTTTTAAAAGTAATTTGTAAAAATCTTTTATCGTACTTTCAAGATTTTACGGATTATAACGAACTCCTATTAAAATAAAACTAAAAAATTAAATTTTCACATAATGTTCTTTTAATTATGAACTGAAGACACTTGTCTTCTATGTTTTAGATTTTTTCTTAAATATGAGATTTAAATTCTCGTCATAGTTTTAACATTATGACCGTTTTTTCTTGTAATTATGAGTTAAATTTCTTCGTTCTTTGATATTCCTAACATTGAGATCATTTTCTGGTAATAAAATAATTTTCTTTTTACGGAGCATTTTCTCATAAATGTGAGTTATATATTTCACTGAAATTTTAAGAGTTTTTATGTAAAATATTTATTTCTTGTAATCATGAGATAATATTTTCCTTCCTTTGATGATTGCACTCGACTTATTTTCATGTATAAAAATATTTTTCAGTTTCTGTTTTTTTGTCTCGTTGAGGAAACAGAAATATTTTCTCTGCAGTCAGATTTTCTTTTCTTGTTTTAGAGAAAAGACTTGATGTCCACAGATTGTTTGCAGCGTAAGTAGAAAAATCAAAGCTGTGACCTGCATAATCCACTTTTATTAATCAGGAGTCGATCAATACAATCAGAATTCACCTGATAAATTTGTTGCCTTCTTTCATTTTTAAAAGTTTCCTTTAAAAACAAAATAAAAAACTCGTCGGCGCCCTCAAGCAGCAGAGCAGGACCCTCGCAGCGTCCTGACAAACATCCAGCAGCAGCGAGGAGCGAAAAAATAAAAATAAAAAAACCCCAAACAAATCAAACATGAATCAAGTTAAAAAAAAAAACGAACAGAAGAGAAAGGCGGTGACATCAGACGCGAGGCGAAGGGGCTGATGGGAAAATATATTAACTGACATGCTGTTAAAGCTCAAACGTGCAAAGTTTTGCTTTTTGTGTCTCCGCCTCCTCACGACCGACAGACGCTGCCTGAGACCGAAACTCCGCCCACCTGCTTACCTTACAAGACAAAAAAAGGGGAAAAAACCCACAAACAAAAAAACAAAACAAAACATAAAATCTGCTTCGTACGTTTCTTCGCGCCACTTCCATGTACCTTCTTCTTCTTCTCCTCTAAAGTTCTCCTCCCTTAAACATTAAGGAGCCGTACCGAGCTGAGTGTGATGTCATCAAACTTCCTGTGTGCTTTGCTCTGCTGGTCAGGAAACCCAACAATGAAGTCTTAAAACAAAACAAAAAAACTAAACCGAACACTCGGGTCAGCCGCTGTCGTGTCGCTGATGGGGCGAGTGAGGGGTGAGGTGTGGGGGAGGGGCGAGGCTGCCGTCTGCAGGTCGACTCGTCTTTCAAAACAAACTGAATCTAAGCAGGAGGAGGAGGAGGAGGAGGAAGAGGAGCAAATGTGTCCATCTTCATAACTTCTCCTTGGACTGAACCCAGATGAAAGGACCCGACTGCTCCTCGATGATCTGCTTCACCTGATCGTAGATCTCCTCCAGAGTGTCGCCCTGCACGATGGCTGAACACACACACACACACACAGCAGAGTCAGCGATGACTAACGTGACATCATCACAAACCCACAAACAGAATCAATCTGATGGCAACATGCTAAATTTACGCCCCTTGGACCCAAACGCACCCTCATCAATGATACGGAAATCATAACACTGTGTTAGGGCCCCTCCAATGGCAGAGAGGCTGATGGGGGTTCACCTGCAGGGCTCTCACAGCTTCACCATTCCCTCTCTCCCAACACACCTCCAGGATTTGGTTTGTTTCATCTTTTGCACTGCTGACATCACCACACTCATATTTCACCATGACTGATACCTCTGACTCCTCACACCTCGTGTTCATTATTATTTACTCTTTTAAAACCTTTGTAAATAAAGTAATGATTGGGGTCACAGCCCGTCTCGCCTCCCCGTCAGTGGCTCGTGACAGCTGTGATGTAATTAGTACTGTGCATGTATTGGACCCTTCAGGGAGTCACACTGCTGCACTCTTTCATCAAGTTTAAAAACTCTGCCCATAAAAAGTAAAACTATAAACATTTAAAATTGGCTGCTCAACCCTTCAAGGTCGTCTCCTTGGGCACCTCCTCACTGCTCCCAGCGGACCTGCTGGAAGTCTCCTTTCTTGGACCTCCTCCATTGTGATGAAAAGGCACCACTTTGACTCGACTTTTATAGTCAGTAGGTGCTTTGCAGAGCTATGCAGACACATGCTGTAACCTGTGTTCTGTCACCAGGGGGCAGTGTTAAAAATGTGAGGAACAATCGGTCTGCGGGCTGCTCTCCTCCTGTTTGTAGCTTACTTCCTGCCATGGAGAAGACAGAAGTCGTAGCAGACGAAGAATCTGTTTGTACTGAAATGAAAGAGTTAAATCTGATGAGAAATGAGCGTTATCGGTTCTTCTCGTGCTTTTTTTTTGGCTTCTTCCTCTTCATAATGAAGTCTTCTGTCGCTCTCTATCCTGTTCTAGTCAACTTTTCATGGACAAATTCATGATGTCCAAACCAGTGAATGTGAAATTAACGGATCAGCAGCAGTGTTGGAAGTCCAGAGGTGCACACGGAGACGACCCTGAAGGAGAGATCAGCCAAATTTAAATCAGGTATGTTTTTATTTTGATTGAACCTCAGTCTCCAACAAACTCGCCATTTCCTCCTGTTTGAATTTTCCTGCACTTGTTTTTGACTGTTTTGGTGCAACTGCAGCACATGACCAGCAGGGGGCAGAGAGAACAACACTTGTGGATCAAAGTAAGAGTTATAGACCATGTGTGACTCAGAGTCCATCTATGGTGTCCCTGCTCCTCTTTCTCTGATTTTAACCAATCAGCAACAACCACGGCTTCTAACTGAAACCAACAGCGTGCTCTTTGCTGAGAATCGCTCGTCAGGTTCCTTAAAGCTCTGGATCATCAGCTGCCCTGAACCTGAGCTGGGTGGACCCTCTGTGTGGCGACTCACCTGTGAAATGCTCGGTAAACTCCTGCTCCAGCTTGTTGGCTCTGTCGAAGGTTTTCTTGCCTTGCTCCTCCGTGAGACGCTTGTTCATCTCCCTGCAGAGAAAAATCACGTCACTCTTCACGCCATTCAGTTTTCGTGTCGGAGACCTGAGAACTGTTTCCTGAGTGAAATGACTCACATGATGTTCTCCACAGATTTGGGTTTGATGAAGATGGCGACGGGGTGAAGCTGAGCCAGCTGGAGTCTCTTGATGGCGTTACCTGACACGTCCAGGATACAGTGTTTACCCTGAAAACAACAGAAGAAGAATACCACAAACCACAAATTACTTCTGTGTCTGCATGTCACTACCGTTGGTTGTGTAAGGTCCAAGCAGGGTTAAAGGTAAAGAGGCGTGACATCATTACAGAAACAGGAAGTTAAAGAACTCTGATGTCCTGAATGTAACCGTGGGAAATAAGGAAGTGAAAATACAGGTTGCCTAAACTACGAGCCACTGTCCCTTCTCCCCGCCCTCGCCGGTACCTTCTCCGCCACCTCTCGGACCGACTGTACGCTGGTCCCGTACAGGTGGTTGTTGTACTGCCCCGCCTCGATGAACTTGTGGTCCTGGATGTCCTTCTCCATCTGCTCTCTGGAGATCACAAAGTGATAATCTCTGCCGTCCACCTCGTAGTCGCGTTTCGGCCGGGTCGTATCTGAGAGCGGGACAGATGTAAGGTTTTAAACATCAGGCGACACGACCAATCGTTTGTTTACAGGTGTTTAACGGACTTACGGGGGACGCAGGACCCGAATTTGTCGGGGAACTCGGAGATCAGGTCATCGTTGATCCGGTCCTTCATGGGGCCGAGGATGATGACGGGACGGGTGTAGTTCACTGTTGGAGAGAATCGAAGCACATCAGCTCCTGACACACAGGAAGTGACCAGACCCCAACCCGACTCCAACCCTATTAAATCAGCTTAGACCGTATAAATTTATATCTGAGCTGAATTCTAACTCAGATCTTATCTAAAGCGAGCATCTTCTTTAGTCTCAAGATCGTGCAGAAGATGCTGGAATGTTAACTTCACTCTGTTTACTTTTTGAAGGACACTGCATTTCATCATGTCTGAACACTTCAGTATCTCCCAAAGAAACTCTCTGACGGTAATCAGATTACTTTAAAAATGGTAGATGAACGTGGAGAGACGGTTTCTCGTCATTGGCTCTTACCTTCCTGCTGAACGACGGGCTCGTAGGACAGCACGTACTCCTCCTGCCCACCTGGAAACACACAGGTTGGTTAGTTTAAGCGTCTGCAGCTTAGACGGGAGGTTAACAGAGGTATGAGCGAGGGATGAAGGTGAAGAGGAGGAGAGACGGAGGGAGGGTGAAGGATGAGGTGAGAAGAGCTTATCTACTGAGGCTGGTTAGTAGATGGAGTTTGTGCTGAGACTCCTGCAGGATTGAATCAGCACGTTCAGATGTGAGAAACTAAAATTCACACGTTAGAGGACGAAAACCCACAGACGGCGGCGACCGGAAGTCTTTGTCTACACGAGTCTTCTGTTTTCTGTCTCTTTTTTGTACATATTTTTGATGGCTTTTCCATTTTAAACGTGCTTTATAAATAAATCTGATCAAGTTTTTTTTCGGTCAGTTTCCCACAAAGTGCTGACAGACACGTGGAGCCTCGCGGCTCTGGCTGTGAGTCACGTTCTACATTGAAAGGGGAGATTACATCGTTTCTGCAAAGATATCAGCAGGAACATCCTCTAACTCACCGCCAAGTCTGCAGATTTCACAGGTCAAGAGTCCAATTTTGGAAACATTGGGACTCCTCATATATTAATGCCTGCATAATCTCAGCCATGTAAGCCACAGTTAAGTTATATAAATCTTTATTTTCAGGACAACTATCAGAGTATTTATGCAGTGATAGCACATAGTTTTATAAAAAGTCACACGACCAAAGTGATAGGTATGTCCTTGTGGGTTTTTTCTCCTAATATTGTGATATTTATTCTGAGTATCCACTGGTCAATTCAGCAGCTCTGGCTGAGTCTCATTCGACATTCTAATTATACAATACAGCAGCATGGACTGAAAGTTGTTAGTGTGCTTGCAAAGATATCAGTGGAAACATCATCTGAGTCTGCAGCCAGTCTGCAGGGTCACAAGTCCAGTTTTTAAAACGTAGCTCTGTGAGTTCATGCTTAAATGAAGCTGCACAGGCTGAAACCTGAAACCTCGTTTCCAGTTTTAAGGTTAAATCTTTTTTTTCTACTGGAATTCAGCAAATTTGACTGGTTACCAAAACATTTCGTTTTGTTTGTGCAGAGCATTTCATATGCTGCACAGCTCTTTAACAGATCAGTGAAGCGGCACATCTCCAGAGTCCATGCAGCAGCGTTGAAACAGACGGCCCGGACAGGCAGCGTTAGCAGGGGGATAAACTGCGGGGGTGTGAGGTCATGCTGTTATTGGCCAATCAGCAATTTGTGCTCGTTAACGACATCAGTGAGGGAGTTAGCGGGTTCAGTGAGAGGTCACGCTGATCGTTAGTGTTTCCTGTGAGTCATTGAGCGGAGAGGCAGACTTACGGTAGCTACTCTCACTATCGCTGGCGTTAGAGGTCACATGTTCTGGAATCACAACAAAAGCAGAGGACACAGCGGGTCACATCGCTGTCCCAGAATACTTTGCCCTGAGCTGTGATCACACAGGGGACTCGAGGCAGCAGATCAATCACAGCAACACAAACCTTCTGACTCGTTTTCAGCCCACGCAGGGAGCAAACAGCGACAGAATAAAACCTTGAAAAAAAGTCCCAAAACTTTCCAGGGCTCTTCCCTGCCCTCAGACCCAAACAGACACATTTCATCTTCACACATTATCCTGTTACTCTCTGAAAACAGGGCTGCGTGAACTGGATAAAACCAGGAAGACTGTATATAAAAGATGGATGTAGCCACCGTGATGTCATCTGTTGGTTTGTGAAGTCAGGTTTGTCTTGAGTTGAGTGTTTTGGACTTAGCGAGGGAGGGATGAATGTGACAGAGACGCCGAAGGAGCGTGCAGCGACTTGTCAATCATTCCCTAAAACCTCCACCGATCCATCATCCTTTTTTTAACGTAATGGGACCAAAATTTACTAAATAAACATCCTGTTTTATTCAATAAGACTTGAAACTACAGACTGAGACCGTGAACCCATCAGGAAAGTGTTTACTCAGGCCAGAGGTCAGTAGAGAAGGAGGTTTATATTTTCATAGGTTTCTAAACAGTCAGACTCAGAGGAGTCGCCCCCTGCTGGCCATTAGAAAGAATGCAGGCTTAAGACACTTAACCTAAACCTGGCAGACACACATCTGACTGTTATACACAATCTATGGCAGACACACATCTGCCTGTACAGCTGTTTGTCTTAAACATGTTTGGATCTTTGACCTGCTGTTTTCCTCTGACACGGTGCGTTCAGACCAAACGTGAAGGGAAGTTCACCTCATGTAACTCACCCGATTACAGTCACTGATGTGTTTTCGGACCATTTCACAACCCACAAATATTTTCCAAAGGGAGGAGGAGGAGTACAATCGATAGCTGAATGAAGTAAGAACAGATTTCCAGAGCTGCCCAGGAAGTCCTACAGGTTCCTTTACCTTTTTCCAGCTGCACAGTTAGATCATACAGCTCTGGCTGACAGTAAGCTTGTCGTCCATATTTTATCGTCGGTGTGAGAAGGAGCCACGTGCTCTGAGAGAATCTCAGCTGAGATTCATGACGAAAGCAAAGTTTTTACAAAAGTCGAAATATTTCCACAAATTTGGATCCATTTGTGTCTTTTCATATGACTTATCCAAAAACTGCGCTTATCGTTTGGTCTGAACACATCAACAAACCTAAATACAGTCGGACTTCTTTTTACAACCAGAGGAGTCGCCCCCTGCTGGCCATGAGAAAGAATGCAGGTTTGAGACACTTCAGCACCGCCTTCACTTTTCAGACCCGGAAGTTGTATCCATCTTTTCTATAGTCTGTTAGTTTAATGCAGAAATCTGTTTTCCACTCTTACTAGTCAAAGATACTCCTGCAAAACAAACAAACAAATCAATCAGAAATGATTAAAAAATGTCTGGTGTTTTTATATTAAACTTTTTCTTTGGATCGTCAGTTGGACAAACAACATCTGGAAACGCCACCGCGAGCTCGCTGACAGTTTACAAAACAAAACCGCCTGGAAACATTCATTTTCACATGATTATCTAAATTATAATTCCACTGAAAGTCAAACAGGAATGCAAATTCTTTGCCCGGCACCACAGGGGGGGAAAAAAAAAAAAAGTTCCTTAAAACTCAAATGTGTATAAAGACCAGTTTTCATGTTCCTCAGTTTATTTTATTTATTGATCGGTGGTTTCTTTGTTTTGTCCAGCACTGATATAAATAAATATTTACTGAAAACCTGCAGAAACTCACAAAAGTCCAAATCAAACTCAGAACAGAAAGTTTTAACTTATAAATTTCCTGATGATTGTGAACAAGCTGCACATTATATCCAGAACTGACGACTAAAGTGCCAGCCTCCACTTTAGTTCACGAATACTACAAAAAAAATCTGTTCTTCTTTTCTGAACTCACATCTGTCATTATGTTCATAATGTTTATCAAAGCTTCCTGTAACTTTTTTCCCATGAAACAAACATCCAGCTGGATCCTGCAGGACTTCCTGCGGGTCCACAGGAGTGACGTGAAGGACCGACAGAAAACAGAAAACATAAACCAAACCATCGTGAGAGATGAGCGGTGGAGTGGAAACAGAGTGAAGAGCTCCGGTCTGGAGGATCCACGAAGGTCTGTGGTGAGGAAGAGGAGGGAGGAAGAGGAGGGAGGGAGGGAGGGAGGGAGGGAGGGGAAGGTCTCAGACTTGGTTTCCACCAGAAACCAACGTCACAGTCTTCAGTCCTCAGTTTAATATGTGACTTTCAGTGATTGTTCGGTCTGTCAGTTTATTCAAAGCACAAACGAGCTGGGGGTTGACTCAGAAACGATTCACTTCTGGAGCTGATCCGGATCTGGATCCAGGAAATTTTAACACTGTGGTATCAGACACCACTGGACACCTGTCACAGTGAAAAACATCGTCTGGATGTTCTCTAGAAAATATCACAAACTAATCCGGATCCAGGTCTCCTATCAGCCGGAGTGGAGGGAATTTTAAACCCGGAGCAGGATTTTAGTCTGAGAAAAGTTCGGCTCCCTCATGTCTCAAACTGATCAGCTTTTTCTGTGTTTTTATTTATTGCCGAGTTTTATTCAGCGTTTCTTCAGGAAGCTAAGATCACCTTACCACCAAAGTTCTTATAGTTTTGTATTTTCTAATAAGCTTTTATTTTGAATTTCAGTTTTAGTTTCAGAGTATGTTTGCTCATCAGTTTAGTTTTATTGTTTAAAAATGTTCCAGGTTCAGTTTTGATTCATTTCATTGTTAGCTTTAATCTTTGTAATTATTATAATATCCAAAATATTTGTCAGAGGTGAGATTTCTGAAAATCAGAATAAGAATTATAATAAAAACTCAGAACTTTGTGAAAGCATGTCATCTTTCTAAGTCCACAAAATTGTTTCAGCACGTTTTAATCTTTATGAAAAGTCTCTCTTGCGTACTCCTAAAGCTCCTCCAGATCTCTGCTACCATAAAACTGAAGTGTATCTGTACTAAAATAAGAAGCTGATTTCTAATAAAAAAAAGTAGAAGGGATCTCAAATACAAATCAAACTTGCGGCCCCGGGTCAGAACAGGCCCACCTGAAGGTCCGATCCAGCCCCTCGGCTGCTTCTCGTTTTGTCGTTAAGAACGAGTCAAATAATGAGAGTCTGAGCTGCTGATTTCAACCGAGCCATCAGACGTCTGAATCTTCATGACTTTTACTGACAGACATCACCCATGGCCTGACCCACCCTGAAGTTTTTTCACTTTAGATGACCCATTAAATATCACAGGCGGTTTTCTGTAGTTTTAGAGATTTATTTCTTAAAACGTGGTTAAACCCAAGCAGCTGTGATGAATGTTTCTTTGAAAGATGATGGACAGACTTCTGTTCATCATCAGGTTTATTAAACGTTTTCAGAATTAACTTAAACTTCTTTACACTAAAAGAAAAGAACATTTTGGAGCTCTTTTTATATATAAGTTATCAGGTAATAGTTTTAGTGGTCCGGCTCGCTTCATTGGGCTGTTTGAGGCTCACGAACTTAAAATGGGTTTGATGCATCTGATAGAAAGGCTGCTCAGTCTCAGCAGATAAAACACACAGAAAGCTGGCACTGATTTATATAAGTACAGTTATAAAAGTAACAGATCAACACTCACTGAAACCTTTTTACATTATTTTCAGTCAATATTATTTTACTTTTAAATTAAAAATTCGATACACTAAGTCTTCATGTTTTTCTTTTTTCTGCTGTAAATTCTCTCCCACAGTTTCCACACAAGCTTTACTGGACATTTCTTTGGACTTCTGAATCTTCGGTGGAGGCTGACAGAGGAAGCTGGTGGAGACCAAAGAGGCTGATGGGAGTTTTTGGGGAAGGGAGGGGGTGGGGCAGGAAC
>VUQI01003988.1:5619-18732 GCA_015106735.1 Paratilapia polleni | reverse complement strand
GAAAGGACCCCAAAAAAAAAAAAAAAAAAAAAACCCCGTCTGAATTCAATCTTTAAATAAAAAGCGTCTGTTTTTGTGAAGTAGAAATATAAATAAAACATGTTTCGGAGTCCAGAGGGTTAAAATGTGTCCACTGTGTGTTTCCAGCAGCAGAAGTCAGTGACTCACCCCTCTGTCCCGAGACTTGGCGTTAAACTTCACCGTCTTTAACCTCGCCCTCTCCTTCTTCTCCACGCTGTGAGAAAACAGGACAAAAGGTCAAAGGTCAACAGAGACCCTGAAGTTCATTTATAGAGAGCGAAGCTCTCAGCAGTGAAACAGACTTCCTACATGTCAGTTCTTTAGGAACAAAAAGCAAATAAAAGCAGATATTCATGGAACAAAACACCTGCAGATGTCGGATATTCATAACTCTGATTAACTCAGAATCGGCCTCAGTGCCAACTGTCCTACAATTATCAGCAGATAACAGAAAATGTCACTTTTCATATCAGCTCTCCTACAGGCGTTTTGGCCTTACGGTCATTCTGCCACACCGGTGAAGATTAAATATAATCGGTCAGGTCAGAACCTCACACTAACCCTGACCTTTAACCCAATAAGGTCACCTGAGATCTGGTGGATGTTAGAGGTTGAGTGTCAAGCTCTCACTTTTGTGTTGTTTCAGTGATTCTTCTACAGGTGCGATTCTGATGTTAGCATTTTGAAATAAAGTGTAAAACAGAGAGCGAGCGGCTTCTTCAAACATTCTTCTAGTTTGTCCTTTTTTTAAACTGGGTCACACACTGGTGATGAACTCACTCTCAGAGCTTCTGATTTTGATTTGGCCGTCCTCTGCTCACTCTGACGATGAATTCCTCAAACTAAACGTGCACGTTCAGGTATTTAGAGCTGTGAGCCCAGCTCTGAATCCTGATTGGTGAAGCAGATGTGATGTAACATCAAAACAAAGAAACGCAGAAGGACTGCGAGTGTGTCTGACTGACCGTCTCTTGCTGGGGATTACTCCCACCTCCTCCACCTCTCCCTGCGCTGTCAGCTGCCTGGCCTGCCACCACTCGTCGTCGGAGGCGTTCACCACATGAAGGATGTCTCCGAACTTAAAGTTCAGTCCCTGACTCGGCAGACCGGAGTCTCTTGTCTTATCGTAGTCAAACAGAGCTCTGAAACAAACATGATTAAATAAAAGGATAAAAAACAGTCACAGAGCTTCTTACCTCCACGGAAAGCTGAGTTTATTTAAACGTTTTCCAGTTTTCTCACAAGGAAAAAAGTTTAGAGTTAAACTAATTTAATGAGTAAAACAGAACAAATTATTCTAAACTATTCTCAACAAAAGCCAAAATAATGGATTAAAGAAGCGAGTGTCTTCCAGCTGTTGATCGTCGTCTCACCTGACGTATAACGATCTCTTCTGACTCGTCCGCAGAGATCCAGATCCTGAACTGATGCTGCTGTTCATCATCTGCTCCCTCAGGTCGTGGATCTTCGCCTCAAACCGGCTGTACTCTGGACGGAGACAGAGGTCACTCAGAGGTCAGAGTTCAACCAGGAAACCAACACTGACAGAAACATTTTAAGGTCCTTAAAATTAATTTTTCTAAAGTGAAATATACAGAAACGCCAACCTTTAAAACTTTATGTTCAAGAGAAATCCAAAAAGTTTCTACACAAGCGCACATTTAACAGGGCAATCATAATGACTGATGATTTGAAACTATCCACAAACATTAGAGCTGAAAGAAACAGATTCACTCATATCATTTATCAGCCAGTTTAATACTCGATCGATCCTTTAAGTCGTTTTTAAAGTCCGTTTACTGACTGATACCAGTCAGTAAAAGGAGAAGATCTTCTCCCTTTTCTTTGTTGACAAGACTGGAAACATTTTTTTTGTGCTGCTTGAACAAAACAGGTCATGTTTGGCTCTGCAAAGTTGAGATTAGTTTCTTTAAGTTTAATAAACTAAACCTTTATTTTATTGCTGAGTTTAGTTCCAAAAACAGTGACTAAAATTCTCCCTAAAACACGTGATTCAGAGTTATGAGTTAAGAGTTATGTTGAAATCATGTTGAGATCTGGACAAAAGCTCCAACACATTTTCAAGAATGTTTTTAGCATCTTTATGACTAGGAAATTTTCCAGGGAAACCTGACTGGATCTTACTGAAATCTGCGCCTGTTAAAACCTCAGACCTTCACAGAAGCTACAGGACAACAGAGAACGTCTACTGTTCATATTTGCTCCCAAACTAAACGTCATGTGATCCTGCAGGGCGTCTCACCCTCTGGTCTGTAGTGGGCGACGATGGTCACCGTCTGCCCGGCATTCTTCAGGGCGGCGGCGGCCTGTTCGTGGGTGGCGCTACGGAGGTCCACGCCGTTCACCTGAAAACAGTCAAACAGTCAGACAGTGTCAGACACAGAGTGACGACGCATTCAGGAAAATGAGACGCCGTCGGACAAACTGAGATCCGCCTGAGGTGGCGTACAGCTTCATAACAGCACAGGAAGTGCCCATTTTCACCTCTTTAATGAACCCTTCACTGTCAAAGTAAAAGTTGTGCCTTACCGCTGCAGCCAACACATTTCAAAAGGTGCAACTTTTACTTTGAAGGTGAGCAGTCTCCATTTCCAGTTTTTGTTGCTCTTTTTCAGTTTCACTACCACTTGGAGAGTAGTTTGCAGACAATTAGGCATCTTCCATACAAACTACGGGCAACTGCGACAACCTCTTAGTGAGCAAAGCAATCATAAGGAGGTTTTTAGTGCAACAATGGATACCTCTATTTCACCTGGGTACTGCCAGCAACCTCCAGCAACCACTCACCAACTGGTCGCAGAATACACACTTTTCCCAAGCAACTGGTGGTTGCCAGGGAGTCACTGACTGGTCTCTAGGCCTGTGTGACTGGAGCCTAACATGCAGGCAAAGCACCAATCATGTTGCACTGATGCACAGTCAGGTTGAGCTGTGTGGGGGCCGTAAATGAGCCGTAAATGAAGCTGTGATGTTGTTGTCCCACTGAAAAAGTTTTAGCTCTCTCATTTATTTAGACAGAAGCTTCAAAATGCAAAGACTTGGTTCTAGAAGGACTTTGGTTTAAGTTCATGTCACCTCCTCAGTAATGCTCATTCAGCTTCACAGACACAGTCAGGCACAACACACTAATCAGGCTGCTGGATGGAGCCTGGCTGACATTTCATCAAGCTGAAATTAGTTTTAAGTTAGAAACAGGTTGCTTCTCATCCCGAAGGAAAACCTGCTTTTAAATCTGTGTGTTTAGCGTGTGTGTCGATACGTACAGAGACGAGTCTGTCTCCTTTCCTCAGCTCTCCGCTGAGGTCAGCTGGTCCTCCGGCGAGGATGAAGGAGATGAAGATCCCCTCGCCGTCCTCCCCACCCACGATGTTGAAGCCCAGTCCTGTCGCTCCTCTGTGAAGCACCACCTTCCTGGGCTCCCTGTGGGACCAAACACAGCAGCCGTCAATCACCTGAAGTCATGTGACCTCAGTCAGCAGTGCAGAAGGAGGCAGTGTTTCCCACACACAGACTTTACAAGTATATTTGTAGACTTGTTTTGGTGTTTTTAATGTTTCTTTTTAGCTCTCTGACAGAAAAACACCACCCATGATCAGTTTACGCGCTGACAATCCCCTTACTGTTATTATGAAAGTTCAGTCGCTGCTAACCAGCTAGCCCGGCTTCTTCCTGTTTTGTGGCGGCCTTCGATTCAGCTGCCTCTCCAGTCTCTTGCCTTGTGGTGGGAAGGACTCCAACTCTACTCGAGGATGGGCGATTAACTGGATTTTAATTTCAGTTAAAATTTCAGTGTCCAGTGATACTGAAATGAAAATAATCGGGCTAAAACCAATACTTTCTTGCATTAACTTTCACTACACCGATCACACCCCTTTCCTTTGCAGCGGTGCGCTTTCATTACGCTCTAAAAGCTGAAACTCAATCGCTGTTTAGTTCATCTCAAACATCTCTGGTTTAAAAAAGATATCTGTATCAGTAAAAGTTGTAAAACTTTTAGTAGCTGAATCTGTGGAAGATTATTTGCAGCTGCAACTGTTTTCGTCTCTGGATTGCCGAGTCTCTCACACAGTCCACTTTCAGTGGCGTACGACTGAGGTGTTAGTTGGCTCTTCATCATCCTCCCCATGGCTACCGTGGAGGTCAAACAAAGTGTGTGAATTTGCTACTGCCCAGTCCTCTTTGTCCTCGTCAGTCACTGCAGACATCCAGCAAAAACATCCTCAGGTTTTGGCCTAACTCCCAACAAGACGAATGCATCCAACACCACCTCCACCTTTTTTCCATTTGAATTCAATTTAAAGTTCAAGGAAATCCCCTGCACTAAGACGTTAAATAATCAAGGTTATAATACTGACAGAAATAATTGTAATTATGATTTTCACCATAATCAAGCAGTCTTAAATTGAACTGCCCTTCCCTGGTCTGCAGATCCTCTGTGACCTGAAGGGTCACTCCAACCAGAACCTGCAGCAGGTGGAGAACGAGGACTACCAGCTGCAGTCCAAGATGGAGGAGCTGGAGCTCATTCGCAGGATGAGAGACTCTCTGGAGAGGCAGGGCTGCTATTTATCTGTACCCGCTTTATGTAATAACTCATTTAAGAAAGCAGGTGCACTTTCAGTGCTGCAGTCATGTGAGAGAATTAAGCAAAAACAGCGCCGTGGCAGGATTAACATGACAAAAACAGGTGAAAGAACTGAAGTCAGAAAAATCCAGATTAAAATTCTGGTTTTACTTTGTTCGTTTTTCACAGCTGGAGCACAAACCCTGACAAACAGCGGGGATGATGGTGGAGCGTGTAACTTCAGGTTTGAACCAGCAGAGGGCGAAGCAGCTGTGGCTCATCTCGCTCTCTGATGATAAAATCTTTTTACTCATGTTGGTCAAAAAACTTTTCACCACGTTTAAAACCGTTTTGTCTGATTTTTAAAGTCTGACTTTTGTTCAAACTCCAGTAAAGGTGAGTATGTGCAGAGCGTTTCTGTCCTCACCGGGTGACGTCGTCATCTCCCAGCATGCTCTTCGGGGTCGGGGAGTAGCGTCCCGAGGATGCCGGCGGAGGGAGGGGCTGACCCAGGAAGTTGGGGGGGCTGATATGGTTCTCCATGCGCTGGGAGTACGCTGGAAAAGAGAGAGAGAAAAGACCATTAAAACCAGTCTGATACACCCGCAGTGTGTTCGATACTGTGAGCTGCTGCATCTGATCCCACACCTGCTCACCTCACCTGTCAGGCTCCTGTTACCATCCGATTGGATGAGGCCGGGAGCCATCCAGGGGGGTCGTAAACTACACTAGTGAGTGAGAAACAGCCAGCTCCCATCTCAAGCCTTTAATGGGATACACGTCGAGTTACACAGAAATATGTGATTTTTATGCAGATTTTAAACTAAAAGGAGAGAAAACATGATTCTACTGAAAAGAAGAGCGTCTGTTTTCTCCTGCAGATCAACTATAAGCCGCCATCTTCTCAAAAACACAATAGCAGCTACAGCTGAGGACTGTATTTATTATCATTTGGTGTATGAAATGTCACAAAGACTACACCAATCACAGCGGGACATCTTCAGATGTCTTTTCAACAGCTTCCAAACCCGAATATACTCAGTTTATTATGATCCATGACAAAAGCAGCAGCGTACCGACGTCTGAGAAGATAAACCTGAAAATGTGACATTTTACATGTTTCTCTCTTCAAATGACTGATTACAAAAACAGCTTTTAAACATTTTAATCACTGCAGCTTGAAAAACAAAAAAGAAAAAGCTGGAATTTCAAAGCTGCTAATTGACTGATACAGATGAGATAATCGATCACTGTGTAACTCATACTGTAATATTTGATCAATCAGTACTGTTACATGTAAGAGCTTTATAAAAAAATCTGTGTTTTTCAATAAATAACGAGGCAGTGGATTTAAAGTGGTTCTCCTTCCTTCCTGTCTTATATCTCCGGTTCCGGTGGTGGATGTTCATGTAAAAAAGTTCAGATCAGATGAGATCAGTGTACGTACCAGTAATCCCTGTGAGCCCAAAGCTCAGGCTGCAGACTGCTCTAAACACTCAGTTTATCACAGTGTTTCTATTCTGGGATCCACATGATGTCATAGAAAGGGGAAGTCCCGCCCACCTACTTTCAAACCTTCTGTTTGTGAAGAGCAGCCAGTCAGAAGAAGGTTTGCTTGAGGGGGGAGAAGCTAAAACAGCTTGTTTCAGACAGAGGATGACCTGAGGCCCAGTAAAACATAAAGAAGCATTATTCTGAATTGTGAATCATGCAAAGTCCAAGAATAAAAATAAGGAGGTGGAAATGAGCAGAATGGATCCTCTTTGATAAAACTGATATCGTACTACAACAAAAATACAAACATCAACATAAACATTACAGGGTTTTTCCTGCATAGAGGAAATTTTGGCATCCCCAAACAGGCTTTCGCCTGATCTCCACAGATTCTGCATGAGGTGGATTTGTGGTAGTGGAAGCTTTCTGGTTTGTGTTCATATTGTGCGCTTCCATCAGCTATGTTCTGACGAACATTTAGCTTTCTAAAACTGACCCACATTTGTAGAAACTGAAATCTTGGCCTGGATTTCTGATGGAAGCTCCAAACACTGGCCGCTGCACTCGGAGGCTAAGTCAGCAAATTATCTGATGGGTTTCTACAAACGATGAACTGAAATCTCAATTCAAACTCCCTCTGGAGGATTTCACAGCCACTGTGAAGTGAACTCTAACTTGCACCGTGGTTTTATTAATAATTTAATCTGAGTTTACGAAGACCAATCATGCTTAATGTGGCCAACACCAGCCTGATTACAGCTGAAACATGGTCCGATTCACAGCCAGGAAACTGATTAGGAGCAACATTAGAAAAAAATATTCTTCTCCTTTTACCATCACTCCAAATGAATCCACTGGCAAAGACGGGTGCTTGTTTAAACTCAAACCGTGACAGTGTTGACTTTGATGTAAAATCCAGTTTTCCTGACAGGAAACAGCAGGATGACAGACACCAGGGTAGGGAAGGTAAATCCAGTTCTGTCCAGGTGGTGCAAATGGTGACAGGACAGCCGGCAGCATCTTCATCACAATCGTTTCCTCTGTTTCAGCCACCGCGGTCATCATGATGGACTCAGGTCTCTCCCTCCTCCCTCAGTGTTAGCGTGCCGTAGTGTCGCTGTGAGGATTAGCCGGACGCAGAAACAGCAGCTGAAGCTTGTGATGCAGCTCAGTGCTTGCTGATTGGATTTACTGCTCATCCTTCACGCGTCTCAACCTCAACATCAGCTGAGGAGGAGGAGGAAGGCGGTGATAACAGAGGTTAAAGCAGGGAGGAGGAAGAGTAGCTCAGAGGGATCTCCAGATGAAAGAGGCTGAAGATGGTTGACTTTGTTTGCTGATTTCTCAACATTTACGGTAGTTATCTGAGGTTAGGATGTTCTTATTAAACTTGTAATTTTTGTTTTTTCCTTTAATCTGACACTATTCTCCACAAAAAGGAAGTTCCAAGAAGGAGGTTTCCAAGAGGTAATATCCAGGAAGTTCCTCGAGCGTGGTGGTTTGTGTTTCCACAGCAGGGCCAAAGACTTTGGAAGATTCAGCAACTGACGAATTAAACGTGTGGTGGTTTTACTTCCACTCCAAAGGTTGGACTTGGTCGGTATATCTGTCATAAAATCTCTTGGGCTGCGCCATCCTGATGACATTTTGGCCACAAACTCAAAACGTGTTTTTTCTGCTGAAGTTAGCGCTGCTCAATTATGGCAAAAACCATGAACTTCAAATATAATCCAATTAAAAAATAAATGGTTTCTAATTTGAATTATGGTTCTCAGTAGGAGTAGGGTGGAGAAAACACTGTTTAGGGGATGAGTTTCTGAGTTTGTAAGTGGAGATCAAGCATCTTGGGGTCATGAGTGACAGGAGAGCAGAGCGGGAGACCAACAGCTGGAGTGCTGCAGCTGGTCTGTCTGGTGAAGAGAGAGCTGAGTTGTCAATATACTGGTTGAACTGTTTTTACCCTCAAAACTAAAATCTAAAGTGGATCTTCTTCTGTGGACCCATTTTAATGCCAAAGCTCACAATCTGTTATTTTTTGTTCAGCTTGTTCAACATTTGGCAGACAGGCTTTAAACCAGCACCAGCCTGCTCATGTTTCTGCTTTAGTCTCTGCAGTTTGTTTAGACTTTAAGGATATCGACTCGTGATGATTACTCAGAGATTAGAAAATCCAACACTTTCTCAACAGCACCTCTTTGTATGCTACCATCAGTGTTGCCGGTGCAACAGGTGCTGGGGAACCAAATCATACGGTTTCCTTTGCTTGTGGATTTCAGCAGCTGAATTCAGGTAAAATCTCAGTCCTTGATTCTGCCCAGGCAGCATGGACTACCTCCAGCTTGTCCCCGTGGTCGAGGAATCTCATCACCAGGGATCTCGGTGGGGCGTAAGGATCTTTCTTTGGCATCTTCTGAACAATTCAGCTGCCAACCTTGAGTATCTCTGGTATTCATTTTTCCATAAAGGAGCATGGGTCTGATCCTGGAGCCTCCTCTACCCTCAGCTTTACTCAGGCTGTTCTCCCTTGGTCTTGTCCTTAAGTCCCAAAGTTTATCCTCCAGAATTGTAGTCCTCGTTTCAGCTGCTTTAATTTGCAAAGAAGTCAAATTGTCTTAAAACATCGATAATTGTAACTCAGCCTGTGACAGCAGGTCAGAGTGGTCTCTTCTTCATCTCTGCTATGGCTGCCATCCAGTTTAGAGAAAAACCTTCTAACACCAATACGGTGCCCATTTCTGCACTTTTGCTTCAAAGACAAAATAAATGAATAAATAAACCAGATACAGCTGATAGCTTTTAATGGTTTTAACCGGAACTTCTTTCCAGTGTGCGCTCTCTGAATAATCCGAGGATGATTCGCCTCCTGTGCTCATCAGTCCAGGATCAGTTTGTCTTTCCGCGTCTCCACATTAAGGTTCATCGAGGGAATTGTTGGGATCAGGCCCATCAGGCAGACTGCAGCAGTCCCAGCTGAATTCAACACCAACTCAGGGTCAGAGGCACGAAGTCAGCCAGGCCACACACAAACCAGGACCTGCTAATCTGATCTGTTTGACTGTAGAGGAAAAACCCGCTACAGGATTCATGCTCTTCAAGAGAAAAAGCCAGACAAACAGTCTTTCAACCAAAACAGGCTGGTTCACTTTGGTTCTCCTTTGTGACTGAAGTTCCTGGCATTTCAACCAAAAATTGGTGGGTTAGAAGCCCCCAAAAGTCAGATATGGTTCTTCTTTGTGATCAAAGCTGTAGGCATTTCAAACACAAAGGGTGTCAAAGATGTTCACACCAACATTAGGTGTGCGTTCAGAAAACCCACACTCATACAAGGAAGCCTTAAATTTAAAACCAGCTCAACCTCGTTTTTAAAATTGAAAATATTTAAAGATAAAATAAAACTGTTCTGAGAAGTTTTGCACGATGGATTTTACAACCACTTCGGTTTGATTATGTTTTTGGGAAACAAGGTGATGGAGACTTCATAAAGGAAGTCTGAGCTCCTGAACGACCTGAAGCGTGACACGATAAAATTCAACCTCCAAATACGCGCAGCTGGTCGAGACTCATTTTGTAGCACAAAAAGGGGAGGAGAGCAGCAGCTATAATTTCTGTCAAAAATCAAAACAAACAAAAAACCAACAACACTGCGACCTTTTTTTGTTTAATTCAATGAAAAAAGCAAAAGAACTTTAAAAAGCTCTCATGGGAACAATAATAAAGCTCCAGCTGTGTTTAGTGGTGGTGTTTCTATCACCTGGGGGGAGTGTCTCTTCTTTTGCATGCATGAAATGAAATCATGGTCACTCACAGTTGGTGAGGTCGGGCGGGGCGAAGCTGTCGTTCATGAAGACACTGTTGGGTTTAGCCACTTTCAAGTAGACCACGTCGGGAGTGTTTTTCAAGGCAGTGACGGCGTGTTCGTGGCTCACCTCCTCCAGGCAGGAGCTGTTCACCTGGACACACAGTCCAACGGTCACATTACAGCCGCTGTCCTTTATGTGTGAAGTTTAGACAGATTCTAAAAACTCGTGAATGAATCAGTGTGCTCCACTCTCTCCTGTTCTTTCTTGTCATTTATTCATGGAAATTATTCTGAATTTCACTTTTGTAGTTTGGTAGTTTTCACTGTTGGTATTTATAAAAACGCAGTAAAAATGTGGAGAGCTGAATTTTTCTGTAACTCACTTTAATGTTTAATTTAGTATTTCTTCCTTTATGAGAAAATTATTGTAGATTCTAAGACGTCGCCTAATTTTCAGTTTTCTAATTCAGCCTCTGGATTATTGAGGGGAAACTTTTACTTTAATCTTAATGTCAAAAAGTCGCTCTGCAGACTTAAAACTAATTTACAACCTGACAAAAAGCAGAATTTAAAGGATGTTTATAAAATCTGTTTATTTAGTAAATGTCCCGTTTTTTGTTGCTGGACGATATTAAAACTTTATTTGTTGTTTGGAAACCTGTTTGTACTATTTGTAAATTTATTGTTCTGTTGGTTAGAAATATTTTACTATTTTATTATTTTTAAACAATTTTATTACTGGTGTTCTTCATATTTTCCTTTCTTTCCTACTTTTATTGATTTCATCTCAGTCTCATTTTCGTTGGTTTATTGTCGGTTTTGAATATGTTTATTGTTTTATTTTTAACTTACGGGCCTTTTTTATTTTAATAGTCATTTTTTTGTTTTATTATTATTTTATTTTAATTCTATTTTTATTGGTCTGTTGGTTTGAAATACTTTCTTTTCTGTTTTGCGTTTAACTTTTTATTGTTCTAACTAATTTTAATTAACGTTTTCTTATTAATCTTTATTGGGTTTATTGATCATTTGAAATGTTTTAATTCTATGTTTTTATGGGTTTAACTTACTTGTCTTTTTTTTTTTAAACACCCTGTTTTTGTCTTTTTATTATTATTTTATTTTTTATTTCACTGGGTTATGCTGTTTTTTTTTTTTTTTATTTTTTTTTGTTTTTTTTTTTTTTTTTTTTTTCAAATATTTTGTTCCTGTGTTCTGAGGTTTAATTTATGTGTCTATTGGTTTTTTACTGATCTATTGGTGGTTTTTAGTAATATTTTATTTCTATTTTTATTGGATTTCACTCAGATTATTTATTGGGTTTAACTCATGTCGTGTCACATTTTTTACTTGTCAACTGTCATTTTTAATTACTTTATTTATTTCTACTTTCTTACTGATTTCAACTTTGAGACTATTATTTTATTTAAACAAATTTTTATAAAATTTTTTATTTTATTTTTATTATTAAAAGGTTTTTATAAATAATTATTTTTCATGTTTATCAGCAATTGCTTTTCCTAATTATTTTATTTTCTTAATGGTTTTTAACTCACTTGTTTCATGCGTATTTATGTTTGCTTTAGCTTTACGTTACTTTTAGAGTTTCGTGGCCGCGGTCTTTGTGTTCCACCTGAACTGAAACGTGCTATATACCTACTTCGTCTGGTGACTTTTTTAAACCTGCAGCACTCTGGTGTAGATATCTTTAATCCCTGGAGCTTTGTGTATCTGACTGGCCTGAAAACATGTTTGTCTAAAATGAACGGGGCGTCCTTACAGCCAGCAGTTTGTCTCCGATCTGCAGCCGCCCGTCTTTATGAGCAGCTCCGCCTTCGATGATCTTGGTGACGTAGATGCTGTTGTCACCTGGGATGTGCTGGTTTCCCACGCCGCCTGCTATACTGAAGCCAAGACCTGCAACACACCAGAACCAGCAGGAAGGCACAGGGTGAGGGGGATGATCAGGCTGGAAAACACTGAAGTATTATGGGAAAAAAACCCATCAAACTCTGGAACCCTGCTCCAACATACTACACGTCCTTCACAGGCACAAACAGTGAGACTTTAAACTGCCGGTTTTAAATAAAAACCCCACTGAAACGTGCCACTGCCAATTTAACACGGAAACGAATCAGGACACATAAATGCACAGAAGCATATTTCAGGATGTTTCCGTGGAAACCGAGGCTTTGTTCTTGAGCCGGGCTCCTCGTCTGAATAATCATGAGGCCCGGAGGGATTTCACTAAAGCTCCTCAGCAAACGGAGACAATCCAGCAACACATCCAACACACATCCACGCCATCTGTACGCCTCACTGCTTCCATCGAGAGCTGCTGCAACGAGCCAAAACATTAAGACTACTCACATATGAAGCGCTTATTATCAAGTGGATATATCACACAGTGATATTAGAGTGATGATGAGGGAGAAATGGGCAGGTTTAAAGACTAGAGAGCCATTTTGAAGGACCACGGCATTATGGTCAGACAGCTGGATTGGAGAGTCCGGGCCAGAGGAGGGACAAGCCAGGAAGCGGTCACTGGGTGCTGGCAGAAGTATGCACATGATTCTGATATAAGGAGAACGTCTCTGTACCTGATACTGCAGGTACAGCATTTCAACATGGAAGGCATTTCAATCAAAAGTAGGTTAGTTAGGAATCCCAAAATACTGATTCTCAGCCAGAACCGGAAGTGAGTCGGACCCAAAGTTTCACAGGCAGCTTGTTACATCCCGGTTCAAAACAATAAGATGGTGACAGCTCAGCTCGAGGCTTCATATTGGGACTAACCCATGGATGACATTAGGGGGACTACATTTATCTTTTACACCATCTATGCTGACACCACCAGAAGGTGACGGTAAAGTACCTACAACAAAAACAGAGACATGAGTTACTAACTACCAGGCATCAAACTGATAACCTTTGTGTGGTGCAGTGACATTAGCTGCTACCAAAAAGACCCGTGTTCTTTGGGAAAAAAGCCAAAATTCAGGCTCAGTGCAAATTAAATAGTTTCCAGTGACTACAGAATAGTACTTTGCTTGAAATGCCCACTCCTACCAGTCACATATGATGACAGTCTCCTTTGGTATCTGTGCATAACTTTCCTTTCCAACTTAAAGCAAAAAATGAGGAGGAGGAACCACAGGATACCAATAAGTTACCAAGTTCAATTCTCAAGCAGGCTGACCACGAAATCAGCAAA
>VUQI01003983.1:0-16540 GCA_015106735.1 Paratilapia polleni | reverse complement strand
AGAATGTGTTGATAATGGACCCCAGTTCTACAGGAACGATGCAGCGGATACAGAGTGAACAGAGCATCCTGGATGAACCAGACTCTCCTCTAGAGGTGAGTTTATAATTTGTACTTTTGTACAAATATAATATAATAATATATAATTTGTACTGTACTTTTGTACATTTGTGTGCCAGTTACCTAGCACTGCTAGTTTAATAGTTTAAAACTACACCGTCACTTCCACAGTCACGGGCAGCATTTTATCCTATCATTTTTCTGTCTGTCTGTATCTTTCTGTAGAATCCCTCAAAGATGTAGCAGTGGCATTTAAAATATAACTCTGGCCATCATTTAAAGTTGGTCCGTGCAATTTCACCGACTGTACACAAGACAAGTTAAACAGAGTGACAGCATTTATTTATTCATTTGTTTGTTTGTTTGTATTGGCTATGGTTTAAATTTCCTTTTACTTATCACGAGTCAAACTTTGCAGAAGAGAGAACAAACGTCACGTCTCTATTTGATCATATTGGCTCCTACATATGTGAGCACAATAAAAAAAAAAAGTTATATATATATATATATATATATATATAGTGCCGATGTTATTAAGGGATTACAGTAATTACACATGTGAGATGGCTGCATTAAAAAAATCGCTTCAGAGATGGGAGGTCGTCTCTGCAGTTCTGCCGCTGTCCATGGTGCTGAAGTGTTTTGCTCTGAGATGCAGTTGTTATCATTTGAGACTTACATGACTTTGAAGAGGCCATGATTAAATTCAGTTGCAATTCAGTTGTGATTCTTATAATAAGGGCAATAACTTATGAATAATAATTACAAAAAGTTTCACTGTTAACTTGATTACTGCCAGTGCAGATGCAGTTCATAGCACAAGTCTGTCTTTATTCTTATTTGTTATTCTTTAAAATATACTTGGTGTCACTGATGTATTTTTTTTAGATCATAGGGGACATATGACGCAAAATTTGAAATCCGAGGTTATCAAAAACAAACAAGCAAGCAAACAAACAGAAGAAAAAAAAAACAAAGAGAAAAATGCGCAGTCATGTTCCAACTGAGCAGATTGTTAGTTGTTTGTAGTTGTTTCTCTTAATTTTATTTTGCTTTGTGTCACACATCTTTTGCCATTTTTTTCAATTTAGTTGAGTTTATTATTTTTTTTTTATTTAAAACAATGAAAGTCAGTGTTTTTTATATATTCATTAATTCATGCAGCAAACGTACGGGCCTTAGAAGGACAATCATTAGGTTTCTTCACGCAAGTATCTCTACAGAAATAGTGTGTGCCTGACATCAGAGTCATGAAGTTGGATGTCGGATTATCTCAGTTTCACATTTTAGCCTCTAAGTGACGCTGTTGCCTGGTAAATCTATTTTAACATGCATTTCGAGGCAGGGCTGTTTCCTCCCCCATCACTGCGTTTTGTAACAGTGGATGATCTGGGTTTCATATGAGCTGGATCTCATTGAATACACACTTGCTTTGCTATTTTAACATATTTTGAATCGACCTAGGATGTGTGCGTCTTTCTCCCTGAGTTAAACTCTTCGTTCCATTGCTCAGTTTGCTTGAAGGTCCTGTTTTCAAATGGCATTTAGAGAGGAAGATCGAGACCGAGGTGTAAGATGGCGAAAGCGACTGGCAGTGAACCTGTTTATTTTCCACGTCCTTTTTCTTTATGGAGTGGAGGCACAGATCCGATATTCGATCCCAGAGGAGTTGAAGACGGGGTCCCTTGTTGGGAATGTCGCACAAGACCTTGGTTTGGATTTGAAAAGGCTTCGTTCTGGACGGGCACGTATCGTCACTGGAGAAAACATCCAGTACACCGAGCTGAGCACAGACAAAGGGACTTTAGTTGTGAACGAGAGAATAGACCGAGAGCAGCTTTGTGGGGATGTGACACCATGTAGCTTTACCTTTGAGATTTTATTGGAAAAACCAATGGAGTTGCACCCTGTGACGATAGAAGTATTGGATGTAAATGATAACGCTCCCACCTTTCAGAACAGACACTTGGCATTTGAGATAAGCGAATCGGCTGCGCTTGGTTCCCGTTTTGTTTTGGAGAGTGCTGAGGACTCTGATGTTGGTCAAAACGGTCTGCAGAACTACATTTTAACTCCGACCGACAGTTTTGTTTTAAAACAACATGTTAATCCGGACGGAAGTAAATATGCCGAAATGGTGCTTCAGAAACCTTTAGACAGAGAAGCAAAACCACGCCTGTCTCTAAAATTGTTGGCCGTTGACGGTGGAAATCCACAGAAATCTGGTACAGTAAACATAGAGGTAAACATATTAGATGCCAATGACAATGCGCCTGTGTTTAATCAATCCTTGTATAAGGCCACAGTGGTTGAAAATGCCCCAAAGGGCACTCATGTTGTTACTGTAAATGCAAGCGACATTGATAGCGGTGCAAATGGACAAGTGTCGTATTACTTTTCAAAATCAAAGGCAGGGATAGCTGATTTGTTTGATATAGATGAAGCTACTGGAAGAATATATGTGGCAAAGGAAATCGATTTTGAAAAGGACAAAAAGATTGAGTTCAGGGTTGAAGCGAAAGATCAAGGGGGGTTGACAGATTCAAGCAAAGTTGAAATTGAGGTCATAGATGTAAACGATAACGCTCCGGTCATTAATGTGATGTCATTCACTAGTCCTGTGTCGGAAGACTCACCTCCGGGTACCACTATTGGCATAATTAACGTGAAAGATCTTGATTCGGGTGAAAACGGACAAGTGAGATGCATGATCGAAGGCAGTGTTCCTCTCAAAATTAAATCCAATGTGAGGAATTATTATACATTGATAACTGATGCTGCTTTAGATCGTGAAAATCTCTCAGAGTGTAACATCACCGTTATTGCCTCAGACGCAGGCTCACCTCCGCTCTCAACCAAAAAAACTTTTAATCTAAAAGTGTCAGATGTTAATGACAATGCCCCGGCGTTTCCTCGAAGTTTTTACAGCGCTTCGATTGGGGAGAATAACTCACCGGGTGTTTCTATCCTAACTGTTAATGCTAAAGACCCCGATGAAAACCAAAACGCCCGCGTTTCCTATATTTTGAAAGAATGTGAGATAGGTGGGTCTCCAGTGTCTGAATATGTTTCTGTTAATGCAGAAAGCGGCGTCGTCCATGCAGTTCGCTCATTTGATTATGAGCAGATCAAAGAACTGTCATTCATTGTGAAAGCGCAGGATGGAGGCTCTCCTCCACTCAGTAGCAATGTGACTGTGAAAATAATGATCCAGGACCAGAACGACAACCCCCCTCAGGTTCTGTACCCAGTCCAGACTGGTGGCTCTCTGGTGGCTGAAATGGTGCCTCGTTCAGCAGATGTGGGCTATCTGGTGACTAAAGTGGTGGCTGTTGATGTGGACTCTAGACAGAATGCCTGGCTCTCCTATAAACTGCAGAAAGCCACAGACAGGGCGCTGTTTGAAGTGGGCTTACAGAATGGAGAAATAAGAACTATCCGCCAAGTCACTGATAAAGATGCTGTGAAACAAAGACTGACTGTTATAGTGGAGGACAACGGGCAGCCCTCTCGTTCAGCTACAGTCATTGTTAACGTGGCGGTGGCCGACAGCTTCCCTGAAGTGCTGTCGGAGTTCACTGACTTTACACACGACAAGGAGTACAACGACAACCTGACTTTTTACTTAGTCTTGGCTCTGGCTGTAGTTTCCTTCCTCTTCATCACCTGTTTAGTGGTTATTATATCAGTGAAAATCTACAGGTGGAGACGCGAGCGGTTGTTTTACAAATCCAGCGGGAATCTTCCTGTTATTCCATATTACCCGCCCCTTTATGCAGACGTAGGAGGCACCGGTACGCTGAAGCAGGGTTTCAGTTATGAGGTGTACGGTACTACTGACTCTCGGATGAGTGATATGAAGACCTCCCGACCCTTCAGTCAAAGCACTCTGAGTATTGACCACAGTTCTTCTAGGACAGTGCCAAGGCATAAAACAGAGTCAGAGAATATACCCACAGAGGTGAGATCACCACTTCCTGGAGTAGACCTTTTGATATAAGAACAGTATCAGAACTATCCAAACTATCCAAATAATGACTAGTTTGGATAGTTCTGATACCGTTCTTATATCAAAAGGTCTGTCTCAGTCCTTTCCGTGCCATATGGCTATAGACAGTTATTTGGGGATATAAAAACTAAACATTGTGCCACCTAGTAAGATGGTTTATAAAATGTGCATTTAAAACTATA
Source organism: Paratilapia polleni (assembly GCA_015106735.1). Taxonomy (NCBI): domain Eukaryota; kingdom Metazoa; phylum Chordata; class Actinopteri; order Cichliformes; family Cichlidae; genus Paratilapia; species Paratilapia polleni. The sequence continues at coordinate 12,290 of VUQI01003983.1, read as the reverse complement.
CTGAACACATTAGTGTATTGATCCCACCACACCTTACTATTTAGACAAGCATCAACAGTGGACTTTTTGACATGCACTTTCTTCACCCTTACACTCTAAAGGCCAAACAGATACTTTTCAGTTGTCTTGAAAATGCATCCATAATATTCCATGTACTTACTGCACACCCTCTGATACTGTTGCTGAATCATACTCATTATGAAGGCTGTACCTGTATTTACCCGTGTTGGGTTTTAACTGTGTCACATATCTTTTGTCTTTGCTTTATGACACTATACTCGTCTTACTGAATTAGCATTTTCACCTCATTCCTACTGTTTCCTCATCACATTAATTATTTGAATAATTTGTCACATACAAGGGCAGTTGTATGCCTCATCTTGCAGTGAAACCTGATGTTACATGCAGATGAAGCAAATGACTGTACTTTCCATCTTGAGACCCCATTCTGTTTTGAAAAATTGAAGTATAATGTAATGTATGCCTAGTACAGAAAGTCTTGTGATGGCCCTCAGTGTTTTGAGAAAAAAGCCATAATGAAAGAAAAATAATTCAGGGCTCATCCCTGCTAAAGCTTTGTTGCAGATTGCTCTCACAGAGGAACACACAACCACGCAGTGGACTACTTTTCAGTGACCTAGTTCCCTTCATAACACTTTGCAGCCATGGGTATTGGGCTGCACATACACAGAAAAGGAGTGAGGATGGAATTCCTCTTGAATATAACGAAATGAGTTCATTCAAATCACTAAGGAATGATATAATGTTTTTGATTAATGGTTTAAAATGTACTATAGGGGAAGAGGGAACAGTCACTATTTATTCTAGGGAGGTTGAGAACGAGGGAGAAAAACTGTGATGGAGAAGAAGAAAGAGGCAGCGGGGGAAGGGAAGAAGCACGTGGTAACCAGCACAGTCTCACCATCCTGTGTGCAGCATTTGTGTTAGTGAACCACAGCAGCCATTTTGGTCTGCAGCCCTCTTTGTCTGCTGTAATAAGGTGAAAATAGGAAAGTGTGAAACAATGATGTTGAGCTACATTTACTGACTGCGCTGTGAAGGACACAGACAGACTGAAATATGTCTTGATAGAAAATAAAGAAATAGAAAACAAGCAAAACCATATAGCCAGAGGTAAAGAAGTTATATAACAAATGACATGGGGATGTCAGTGATCAGGAAAGAGGCTGAATGTATTTGAACAGCAAATGCAATTACACAGGACAACTGACCTAGATTATATTGAAATCTATCAGTTCACTTAATCTGTAATTATTTTATTTAGCATCTTATAAACTGCCAGTAAGAGTTACACAGTAACAGACTAGATTTGCTTCTTCCCGCATGACCCTCTATCTGTGAGGTTATTTGCTTTGTGTGTGTGTGTGTGTGTGTGTGTGTGTGTGTGTGTGTGTGTGTGTGTGTGTGTGTGTGCGCACTGAATATGAAAGTCCTGTGCTGTGTTTCAAAGATCAGCTTGGCACAAATAACCCAGTCATTATTGTGATGCCTGTGGTGAGAAAAATAAGAAATTTCCCTTTTTTCCACATTTGGTGAAAATTAAACTTCTCTTGATGTGGGGCATTTAAATATTAGGTTAATGCATGAATGGTGACTTAATATTGACATGGTATGGTTAAGGATAGCAGTTGTGTTTGCTCCGTTTTGTCATGTTCCAGATGAAAGCAATGGATCTGTATTGTCTGGTGTCTGTGGGTGGTGCATGGCTGTTGTGTTTTGTTTTGTTTTTAACAGGAAAGCCTATATTATGGTCAGGGGGTGTACATGTGAAAATGCAAGTTCAAAAGCTTTAAGAACCCTCAGTTAATTGTGTTAACTCACATACCTGCTGGGAGCAGTCTGTCATTATTATTTCCCTACATCTGTGTCTGCTTTACCTGTTTTCAACTGTGTTTACATCATTATGCCTTTCCGGTTTATATTTTTTATGGACTACGATAAATTCTTTTGACCACATTGTCTACTTAGGGGTCAAAGCTCAAAGAAATGTCTTTGCAACCACTTAAATCATTCAACTTGTTTCATAACCCGTACTGGATCAGTATGTTCTTTTATCTTTCTTTTTTTTTTTAAGAACCCTACCTTGAAGCTGTCATCAGTCATTTTAAAACCTACACAAACCCCCAGTCATTACTTTGACAAACTTGTTACTGGCCATAAAACTTTAATCACATGCAGAAGCTCCTGGTTCCCACAGGTCTAAGTTGCTTCCAAGTGTCCTGGCTTCCTTGCCAAGCTGTCTGGTGAACAGCTGTATGCCCATGTTTATACCTGTGGGGGTTATCAACACATTGTGTGCTATGTTTGATGGTGAGGATGTATATATTTAATTCACTCACTATATTTTCATTTACAATATATGCCAGATATATGAGGTACTGGGGACTTTTAAGTGTGACATAATTCCCTTTGGACGGATAAACAGTTTAATATACTAAGCATGATATTAACAGAGGAAAAAAAAACATGTACATATCTCCAGTAAACAATACTCTCACTACCTGGTGTGTTCTGTCCCTCTGGGAGAGCTGATTTGTTGCTTTGTAGAAGTATGAACCTTTAAACTGTGCAGTATATGGCTAAGAAATTACAGAAAATCCTTTAAAAAGCAAGTATTATGGCATCCAACCTGAGAAATTACATATATATTTCTTTTGATCACTCAAATTTACTTAGTAAGTATAGTTAAAATGGTGTACAATTGTAGCTGAAACTGGATGGCTACTGTTCATCAGTTATTCTGTCTCTAGCACTCTTTCCTTTTCCTCCTGATCTGATTTTCTGCATCCTTCCCCTCCCCCTCTCCAGCTGCACCACTCTGCTGCAGAGGGGGGAAAAAAAGACACAGAGAGAAAGGGAGAGAAAGATTGCTCAATGTAGGACATTTTGTCCTGTCTATAAAAAGAAATCACAAGCCATTTGGTGTCATTTCATCTCTGTGTTGGCTGCCATGTTTGTGACAAGAGGAAACATCTCTTTTGTCCCACTTTTCTGCCATTTCCCAAGAGATTCCTTTTGCACCCAGCAGTCTATAAATGCATGCTTTATTTGACCATTTTATCAGTGTACATGTGCATGTGTGTGGGAGAGCATCATTTCTCATGTCCTCTGTTGCCGTCTTCATCCTCCATGTTGTTTTTCTATCTCCTTTCTTGCCATCCCTGCCAGCTTGCAGGAAGCAGGGTGGGATGCAAGCAAAGGAGGTGGGATGTGTTACCATAGCAACAAGCTGACTCACTGGCAGGACTGTACCATTTTTATGATGCCACAGGGGTTCAGCAGCAGATGCAGCCTCTGGTACTTGTTAGCTCTTTGGGTTTGTTGACAGTAGGAGGAAAGGAAACACCCCTGTTTTGGGCAAATAGGTGCAGTATCCTCAGACCTGGGGTGGCTGATGATGGAGAAAGGGGAGGGGGTGAGGGCTGTCATGGCTGTTTGTGATAGCTGTTCTAATCTGTACTGCCCTGTGTGATTTCTCATCCCCCTGTTTTGGCAAACTGTTGTCTATGATGTGTGTAATTCAGCTGAGAATGACCTATTTCTATTTAAATTTGCATGTGTGTGTGTTTATAAATAGAACAGCATTTTGGTATCTTTTTGTCGAGTCTTTTTGTCCTGGCTGGCCTGTTTTGTGTGAGCAGCACTGATCTTGTGTTTAAAACGTGTTTATGCGCCTGAAGGATGAGGTTATATTATGTACAGTTTCGTAATATTACTCTAATGAAAAGCAGTTGATGCTTTGCTTTGTCTTAGAAGCTTAAAGCTCTCACACTAAAGACACTCATCACACATGTCAGCTTTGACAAACATGGGGCCACAATGCAAAGAACCTCATTAATATGGCATGGATCTGTCTGGGCATCGCCTTGAGGCCCCCTGCTGTTGTCATGAGGGTAGTGGCAGTGTGTGCAGCAGTGCAGTATTTTGGTTGTTATTTATACACTGCTGGTGTCATTTGTTCCCTTTGACCTATTACCCCTCAGTAATGATCACATTGGTGTTCTGCTTTAGGCTAAAATGGGTGTATAGTATCAAAACATGCCTGTGCTTCTGTTTAAAGAAGTAGCTGATTGTGTAAGAAAACATAAACTGCTTAGTGAAATGTATATGTTGAAAATTGATATTTTTGGTAAAGCTGCCTGTAACAATGACTGCGTATTGTCATTATATATTTAACTGAGGTAGAGTTATTTCCTATTTTTATTACAACAATATCATCTATTTAATTTTTTATTTTTGTTAAAGAAAAACATTATTTTTAAGTTTGTATCTATAAATTTCCATCCTCTCTCTTTCTCTCTCATACACACATTGGATCTTATTATTATTTCATACCTCAGACTCTGTACCCTGGATTGACACATAATTTGTTCCAGTCTTTTATCATTTACGGTTATAGGCTCCTTAATGTTCAATACTTTTTGAAAATATGCTCTTATCTTTATAGTTTTTTAAGATGATACAGTGAAAACTAATATGATGCTTTGCATTTATTTGCTTATTTCTGTCTTTTTATTTTTGTTACTGTACATTCTGGTGAACATTTAATCTTATCATTATCTCTCTGGTCCATGGCTAGCATAGATACATGTGACGTTTTTCCCCACCATTTTAGAAATATAATAGTTTATGTGCACACACAGCAATTTAATGCCTGTCTAAATAAACAGAAGTTGCACACTCTTATTCACTACACATAACTGTAACCGTATTTGATAGAAATTACATACTCACGGCACAAAATTATCACTGTTTGTTGTGATGGTAAGTATGCTGGTTACTGTACTTTCCACAGCCAGACTCTGTATATGGACACAAGTCTAACTGTCATCCTTTCTCTCTTGTTTTTCTCTTTCATGTGTCCCCCCTTGTTGCTCTGCATGGTTCCTGTTTCCTTCCTCAATCCTGTTAAATCCTGACTCACCAAATAAGGTAAGAAATAGTTTTTATTTTTATTGTGCAGTATTGCCATCAAACACTTAAAGCAGTACAAATTTTTCTGATAATACAAGCCTGACAGAGTACTGATGCACTCACAAATGCACCTCATATTCTTGATTACATTAAAAAAAAACAACAAAAAAAACAGATTCAAACACAAAATGGAGCAATGACTTGTTTTGCTACAGTGTCCAAACACCACACAATGGCACTGAGTGAAGCAGCTAATCAGATTTTTCACAAGCAACACATCTGTTTACATACCTCACAGAACATTTACACTGATGACTGTTTCAATCAGGCATCCATGGATGTGGCTTTTGTTGATCACACGTGACAGTGTGAGTGGCTTAATGCATAAAACATGATTTGATTGTTGACTGGGGTGAAGCACCAAATTACGCTCTTCATAACACGGTAAATTGAGATTTATTCTGTAGATTAGTGAACAGTCAGCTCCATTATAGATTCCCTGTTTTAAAGGGTGCCAGAGTACTTTACATGTAAACAGGATATTTGTGTGAGTTGGACAGCTCTCCCTGCTAACAAGCTCATTTGGTTTAAGGAAAGTATTAGCAGGGAAGACCAGCTGTTAGAGTAACTCATGCCAAAATGAAGTTGCAGGTATTATACTGTCCAGTATCTTGGACTTTAGTCCCTGGATTGAGGCTCTGGACCATCAACCATTATATAAATAAAGTATTGATTAAATAAGATATGGCAATACAGTAGATTGATGAAGTACAGCACAAGTGACAGGAGAGAAAAATACCAACAATGTTAGATAATGTTAGCATATTAAGAAGACATCATAAGCCTACTTTCAGTATTCTATTACAAGAACATAACTCACACTTAGTCAGGGGATATTCAAATAAAGACCAATAAAGTACTGGATGTACTGGATGTTATTATTTCATGAGGTGTCTGTTGTTTATGTTGTATTACACAGATAGGTATGGCTTTTATGAAGTCTGCCTTCACTGATATAAATGGGTGGTCCAAAGTAACAGAAACATGTCACAGCATCACAAACTGTAGCCTCCAAAAGGACCATTAAGTTGACTCAACACCTGTGTAAAATTAATTCAAGGTGACAGTTTACAGTAATGGTATTTACGTGCATTAAAAAGCATTAATCAGTTCATGTAAGATCTCATAAACTATCTGAATCATTAATTAATAGTATTCTCATGCATGCCTTAATCCCAGAACAATGCAACATGTAAAGGATTTCAGTCGTGATTTGTGATTATTAATCATGTTCAAGTCTTCTTCATAGTCAGGTCTGCAGTTCATGGGATGGACAAAAAAAACTACATTTGTGTATTCATATAGAGTCCAGTTATTGTAATCATGATTAACTAAGCATAACTTCAGACCTGGTCTTGTTTTAAGACTGATAAATAACAAGCGATCAATGCTATCACCAACTTGAATATATTAGGCATTAATGGAATGTGTTGGCAATACTAAATAAGAATTTCTGCAAGATGCATAAAAACATACAGTATACTGTTTTGGCAAACACATAATCAACAAAGAGAAATGCCTTTGAAGAATGCACAGAAATATATTTTTTACTTTTGGTGAACTTTACTTTTTAATAACATAAAGATATCTGTACATCTGAAATTACTTGTTGAAAATGAAAATACCAAGGAGGCTAATGAATGGTATATAAAAAACTAAAACTATGTGTGAAGAAAATGTGTTAGTTAGGAAATAAAAATAAAAACTACTCTTAGGAAATAAAATTAAAACTAATTGAAACAATACTGTCGACTCACAAAACTAAAAAATACTGAAGAGATGTCTTTAGTTTTTGTCTTTTTGTCTAGTTTTTGTCTTTTGGTTGAAATTTGTAATCACAACCACCCTGATGAGGCTTTGATGCATGTGGGGTTTTTTTAGACTTGGGATGTCTACATGACTATGAGTCAACTGCCTTCGCAAATGTTGTTTTTTTCTTATAACACCTGTTCTGAACAGCTTAAATCTCTGTTAAATACTCTCTATATTATAATATTTCAAAACACTACAATTAAGACTGAAGCTACTGAAAACTGAACTGAAACTGAACATTATCTACCAGTAAAATGCAAACTGAAAGGAGCAACTTTGGAAACTAACTTAAACTAAATTCAATTCAAAACTAAAACTTAAAATAATAATAATAAAAAAGAAAACTAATTAGAAAATGCATAACTATGATAGCTCTGATGCTACAAATAAAACACCACTTTGTCTGATGGCATGAAAAAGTTATGCTTAGTTATATTATAATAGCAAATACTAACTGCTATTACTGCTCCACTTTTTTTGCCCATCCCATGGACTGCAGACTTGACTGTAAAGAGGACATGAGCCTGATGAATAACTCTTGAATCATGTTGATTAAAATCTTTTTTTTTCTCTTTTTCCTTACATTAAGGTTTAGTTAATTTATGCACATTCATAGTAGTTCATGAGATTTTGTGAAAAATGGTTGGAACATTTTCATGCATAATCTTATGTATAAATTCATAGTACCCTTACCATGATTTGTCACCACTTTCAATAATACCTGAACATTATAACCTTCATGGAGGTTGGCCTTATTGCAGGACTGTTGGTACAAATATATAAATATATATATATATATACATATAAGCTTTTTCCATAATGTAGGTCAACACTACGCAGCACAATTTAACCAACTTATGCATACTGTATGACTAGCAGAAACTGTTGGTAGTGTCTTGTTTTACCTTGTATTAAAGCCTATGTGTAATCCTCTTTCCCTAGTCTTTCATTGTCAGTTCAGTGCTAACTAAAACTATCCATTAACTCTATAATAATTTATATATCAAACAATGACTATATGAAGATGTGGGATGATGTTTGTATATTTCCATATTTTATGTGGTGACCATACAGGGGAGTACCTTGCTTCCCATCCTGTGTGTGTTATAGAAACTGATCAGCATTAGATCTGCACTGTGTACAGTAGTTCCACACCTGACCATGAACACATGAAATACAGGGATTAAAATTATTTTTTAAGAGTGAATGAAATATGTCTGTGCTTCCAGTTGTGTAAATCAGAATTCCGCTTTGGATGTATTTCTTGATACTTACAGATGTAAGCCTTGGAAATAACTTTATTTTACTGGCAGCAAAATACCAACCAAAATAATTTAGCTTTTACTGAACAAGCACTGGCTTCAGAATTATGCAGTTATCAAACATCTCTGAGCTTTACATTTCCCCCATGACTAGAAACCATAATATTAGGGTAGCATTTAATACTATATGTGCCCAGATGTTATAAATAAATGTCTAATCATACATTCTTGAGCTTATTATTTTACTTTTGTATCAACCATTATCTACATGTGTGTGTTTACAGCTGTAAAACATAAGGAGTTATGCTTCTGGTACAGTCTACTAGTGTTTATTGTTGTGTACTGTTGTAAAAAAAAAAAAAATAATAAAAAATAGCGAGAAGACTGAGGTTTTATTTTCCAGGCTGTCTTCAGTGAGAGCCTATTAGGCTGGCTGCCTCTTCAGCAGCATGCAGCAGCAGCAGTTGGCCGCCTGTGTGGCGCTGTCCACACTGGTGGTGCTGAAAGTAGCTCCACTGCTCTCCCCCTCCCTCTCCCTTGTCTTTCACACTGACTCTCCACATCTCCCTCTGTCGCCCACCTCTTTTTAAAGAATATGACTATTCCAAATAGTAGATTATTATTATTATCATTATTATTATTATTTCTTTTCATATCATTTTGTAGGTGTTTTAAATGGATTGACATACCATTACTGTAAAGTAATATAGGCGCTTTGAACAATATTTAATATTTATGGTTATATTTATTATTTATGCGCTTAATGTCTGTTCTCAGTAAATTAATAGTGCATAATTATTTTGCGTGGGTTTTATAATAAAATTATCTATGAAGCACATAAGTGTAGCATGAAGTGATCTGTCGTAAAATATGCTTAATATGTCAGCGAAATGAGTGCACACAGTGCTCGCTGTCTATCAGTGTTTGTGAGAGGGAGAGGAGAGGGCTGTGTATGTGTGTATAGAGAGCTAGAGAGAAACAGACTTCCTACGCCATCAGCACTCCCCCTCCCCTTTCATTTGCTCTACAGACCTCCATACGGGTATTTTACGTTGGCTGCCGTCAGAATTATTTCTCTGAGGCGTGAGAGTAATACTCTGTAGGCTGCACTGGCTTCCTCTGGCCACAGGAAGGCAACGAAGAGCCTTGTCTGCCACAAAGGCATGTGCATGCAGGCAGGTACATACAGGCAAGATGATTAACACAAATCATTATATACATGCGGGAGGATATATGAATTAATGCAAATCATTATATAAGTAATCTTGCAGTGATCATTCACTGAGTAGCTTAGAAGACACTGTACTTAGTCATCTGTTATCTACAGCTATTATTAATAATTATTGTATTATACAGTCTTAAGATTTATATATATATATATAGTCTACAAAAAGGCATTTTAAAAGCTGTTGCAGATGATGGATAGACGCTTTCGTGTGTAGTAACTAATGATATATGATAGGACATTTAATAATGGTATCTTGGATAGTTTTTCTGTGGCTGTTGCTTTTGCGTCACTGCTTTGGAGATGTTCAGTGATGCCGTGATTGGTGGAAAAAGATATACTGTTTCCACCAATGAAATCCAGAGCTGTACAAAGAGATCTACTCCGTCTCACCGAGTAGCATCACCCTCTTAACCGTTACAATGTTCTGCACTGGAGGGGGAGGGATGCATATGCAGACACAAAGCATGATTTTCACTGTTATATTTGAGGACGCATCTACATTGGATTATAAACCTTCCATACTTAATCGGTTGAAAAGTTGGGATTGGAGTGAAAAGATATGGGATATACTGAACGTGGAATAATGTGGAACAGATTACCGACATGGCAGGTGTTTTTATGGTGGCATCATTTCTTCCTTTTGTGGACTACAATAGACGGACAGACTCGCTACAGCATCCCAGAGGAACTGAAACGGGGCTCTGTGGTAGGAAATATAGCCAAAGATTTGGGTTTGGTTGTGTCGGAACTGAATCGGCGTAAATTGCGTATCACTTCGGAAGCTGGTAAGCAGTATTTTAGTGTGGACTTGGGGAAGGGAGAACTGGTGGTGACTAATAGGATAGATAGGGAGGACATGTGTGGGCAAAGACCGTCATGTTTATTGCCTTTGGAACTAGTTATAGATAACCCCCTACAGCTGCATAGAGTCGAAATTGAAATACAGGACACCAATGATAATGCTCCTAGTTTTTTCACTAAAGAAAAAGTGGTGAACATTGCAGAGCTGGTAAATCCAGGTGCGCGATTTCCTTTAGAAAGTGCACAGGATCCTGATGTCGGCGTTAATTCTGTACGTTCTTATATGCTAAGCAAAAATGACAATTTCAAACTGACTGTCAAAAATCACAAGGACGGAAGGAGAATCCCTGAACTGGTCCTTGAAAAACCTCTTGACCGAGAAAAGCTGCCTATACATAACCTTATCCTCACCGCTGTAGACGGTGGAGATCCGGTGCGCTCAGGGACATCTGAAATTACAGTTATAATACTTGACAATAACGATAATGCGCCTCAATTTGAAAGACAGGTGTATGAGGCCAATGTCAGTGAAAAGGCAACACCCGGAACTGAAATACTGCATGTTAAGGCTACAGATGCAGACGAAGGACTAAATGGGGAAATTGAATATTTTTTTGCAGAGCAAACCACGGATCTGATTCTATCGTTATTTGCCATTGAACCTTCCTCTGGAGCTATTGTTGTAAAAGGAATTTTAGACCATGAAACAAACTATTTACATAGATTTGATATTACTGCAAAAGACAAAGGAAATCCTCAGATGGATGGGCACTGTGGCGTCGAAATTAAAATTATTGATATTAACGACAATGCTCCTGAAATAATTGTTACATCACTATCAACACCTGTTCCAGAAGACTCTGCAGTCGGGACAGTTATTGCGTTAATAAGCGCAAAAGACCCAGATTCTGGCGACAATGGCAAAGTTATGTTGAGCATATCCCCAAAATCCCCCTTTAAATTAAACCCTTCGGTTTCTAACCATTATTCATTGCAGACAAATGGGCCACTTGACCGTGAAAAAAACGCCCAATATAAAGTGAAAATAAGTGCTTCTGACTTAGGAAAACCCACATTAACAAGTGAAAAAATTATATTTGTTGAATTGTCAGATGTAAATGACAACCCACCAGTTTTCTCCCAGCCCTCTTATCTCGTTTATGTAAAAGAAAACAATCCTCCTGGGAAAATTTTGTGCTCAGTATCAGCAACTGATCCTGATGCGGGTGAAAACGCAAAGATCTCTTACTCTATTCTGGACTCTAAAGTGCAGGACGTTTCTGTCTCATCTTATGTTTACATTAACTCAGATAACGGCAGCATCTACAGCATGCACTCGTTTGACTATGAGAAACTGAAGGTGTTTCAGATTCAGGTTCAGGCAAAGGATCAGGGCTCTCCGTCTCTCAGCAGCAACGTCACTGTCCATGTTTTTATCCTGGACCAGAACGACAATGCCCCCGCTGTTATTTACCCCTCCTCCGCTGCCCTGGGCTCCCTCTCTCATCAGAGGATGCCCCGCTCCGCTAAAGCGGGTCACCTGGTTACCAAGGTGACGGCGGTGGACGCTGACTCGGGCCATAACGCCTGGATCTCCTACAGACTGGCGGAGGCCACAGACGCCTCTCTGTTCACTGTCAATCTGTACACAGGGGAGGTGAGGACTAAACGCGCTGTGTCCGAGCAGGACGACTCCTCTCAGAGGCTGCTTATAGAGATCAAGGACGACGGAGAACCGATACAGTCGTCCACAGTCACGGTGTCCATCCTTCTGGAGGACGGTCTCCATGAACCCATCTTAGACCTCCGACATAAAGCGGCCGAGCCCAGCAAGAAAACTGGGAGAATCACCCTTTATCTGATTCTCTCTCTGGCCTCGGTGTCCGTGCTGTCTCTGGTGACTTTTCTCATCTTAGCGGCCAAATGCATCAGGAACAGCAGAAGCAGCGGTACTTGCTGCATGAGACGGACCGACTCTGATGATTACAAGAACCCCAACAGAAACCTGCAGATTCAGCTCAACACTGATGGACCTATAAAGTACGTGGAGGTCCTGGGAGGAGACATGTTGTCTCAGAGTCAGTCCTTCAGGTCCTGTATGTCTCCAATGTCAGAGTACAGTGATTTCACTTTGATTAAACCCAGCAGCACCACAGACTTTAAGGAGGTGATCAGTGTCCTGGATGCGTCTT
>VUQI01003980.1:9044-25132 GCA_015106735.1 Paratilapia polleni | reverse complement strand
AATGGGTAAAGGTTTTTTTTTTTTTTTTTTTTTTTTTGGAGTGGCAACACTTATCGTTTAGGAGAATGATGCACAGAATCCGGTGTGCCTCAAGCGCCACTAAAAAAGGTGACGTGACTGTTGGCACGTGACATGACCAATGTGGTGACCATAAATAGACTTGAAAGGCTTGAAAATGCAGAGCCCAAAACCCAAGAATGACAGCAAGGTGGCTATGTCGATCTTTCATATACAGTTTGTGGTATTGCTATGTAATGTTCAGATTTGACACCGGCCAAGATGCAGGCTGGTTCTCAAACAACACCAAGGCAGAACTGGCTCCAAACTGTCATTGTTGTTGTTGGAAAAGCTCTAATGGAGACATGAGTGCCTTAGTTGTGATTTCCAATCTGGTGCCATAGTGCATTTGACTGCAGGCGAACGTGTTATCTAGTTCAATGAGTTTCACATGCCGACCCTCCGAGGGTCATGGCTCAGTGAAAAGATCGCATGACAACCACACGGGCAGGGCTCCCATGCAACCCTCATTGTCCCTAAACAGCCAGAGCTGTTTGTTTATTAATAGGTGTGTAACCAGGGCATGTTCTCTAATTGTGGTGCAGAAAATGAGTGATTGCTGTGTCATTTTCCACTTGGGGTGACAAGGTGACCTCTAGAAGGACACACGCAGCGCTGGATTCATGTTTATCTTTGGAGCTACTGGGTGCTGGGGGTTATCCTCTGAACTCTGACCTCCCTGGAGGACTGAATTAAACAGCTGAACAGCTCCCTCTGGGTTTCAGGAAGACATAATTTGTAGCTGACAGAAGATGCTGAATCCAGTTTTTAGCCCTGTTCTATCTTCTGAAAGGATTTTAACCCGAGCTGAAGTCTGAGGGGCCACTTATATTCACATTTAAAATTGTCACTATACTCGGGTGCAATTATTTTGTTTGGCATTTCTCACAGAAATAAATGCAATAATAAGAAAATGTAGATAAATGTGTAGTATTAGTTGAAAAAATACATTTTATAGCTACAAATTGTAATTGTTTTTTTTTTCTCTTTAGAAAGTATGTTTTGGCCACCTCTGTGGCTATTTGGACTTTTTCGTGATGCTTTAGTTTTCCATCCAGTATTAGATCTTGTGCTTGTCATACTTATACTGTTACAAAGGTGGATGCTGATATTGAACATGGCTAAAGTTTTAAGTAATGAGCGCCAGTGGTGACATTATGTGCAGGTAATCCCTGTGAGCCAAAAGCTCAGGCTTCAGGCAGTTTTTCTGTATGAATGGGAATACCTATTCATTCATACGGGAATTCAAATCATTGATACATTTTTTTGAATACTTCGTCAAATTCATTTTGTAAACAGTGGTCCCTATTTGAATCAAAATGGAAGATAAAGAGGGTACATTTTAGGGCGGGCATGTCACTTCCAGTTTCAAAACACCAATATGGTGACATCCCATTGTGAAGGCCTCAGTTCGAGGTTGCACAACGGGATTTCACTAATCAATGGATAAATTATCTATGGTATTATCATTTATATACAGCCTAAATCGAGTGGCTTGTTTCAGACAGTCGATGAACTGAGGAGCTGCACCAAGGCACAGTATAAGATAAATAAGGGTTATTTTGAACTGAGAATCATGCATAGCTATTCTAGTAGAGATCAAGAATAAAAATATGGAGCTTGAAACAAGCAGAACAAGTCCCCCTTAAACTTTGCAACCACCTTTTTGTAGTTCATTTCATAGCAGGCACACTTAATAATAGTGACATACTGCTCTCCTTTACCAACTGGAAATGAGCACATTAGGTACATTTTAAACAAAAAATAGTTTCAAAGTCACATTCATATGGTGATTGAAAATTTCTTGCCAAAAATGCACCATTGGAGTCACAGTTCTCCTCTTCAACCATGTGCACAAGCCCAAGGCTTTAACTGGATATTTCATAATGAGTCATGTTAAACATTTGCAGTAATGATTAAACCAACAGTTTGCTCCAGCTGCGAGTAATCTAACGTTATCTGTCGGAAAAATGACTGTACTTTTGACTTCCTGTACCAGGGGCTCAAATATTTCCTCCCACTTCACACATTTATAAAAACAAGTTTAGGGAGGGTTCACTTTCTTGCTTGGTTTTGTCACCTGCAGGACTCAATGGAAGGTTACCGGTTCTTCCCAATGTGGTTTTCATGTTGAGGACATGTTCTAGCACTCAGGTGTGCCTGTGAGCAGAGCACGTAATCAGGAGTACTTCATTGTGCAATATTTATTGTTGCACCTAATCTTTATTGTTGTGACTTGTCAATTCTGAGGATATGCCAGGCAAACTTGAAAAACTGCTTGACAGAAGTGCACCTTTGAAAATGCGGGCTTATTGATCTCATAGGTTGCTGCTGGCATTGTGATTGTTGGCAGGTATCCACAGTGTTGTAGGCCGCAGACTGCACTGTTTTGGCTAGAGAAGGAACTTAATATCTACATCACCTGAACCGTAGAACCTCAATCAACCTGAGTTGGTTTAGCCTGACGTTTAGAAAAATGGACAATAAATGCAGACAATTCAGTGGTGTGTGCTGCTCTTGCTTTTTAGTCTATAGCCTATTTTACACACACGCATCACAGCTCTGAACTTTTATAGACATTAACTAGAGTAGCAGTATGTGAGAATGGAAGTCTTTAAATCAGTCAGGTCAGACTTTAAACAGTCTTGACCATGTTAGCTCCCTACTATTGTCTGTGTAATCTCTGAGCCTATGTGAGAGTGGAGCAGGTAGTTGTCTGGAGAATTCACAGCAAGTGAGTGGACATCATTCATCCTGTCTCCTGCTTTACCCAGGCAGCACCACCTGGCAAAAACAAAAGGAGTGTTTCCACTTGGTGAGAGGCAAATCTGATGCGGAGAATCTGCTGTCATGTGCTGCATGTTAGAAAGCATAACTTTAGACAATATCCCGCCATGATTCTCCTGACATGGACCAGAGTTCAGGTGTGAAAACAGCTTGTGTAAAGCAAGTGGGGTAATGTTTAAAAAGGAGAGCTGTCACAGTGAAGTCTCGCAGTAACCGCAAAGCTTATCGCTGTTACTGACTACATAAACGCAGTGGAGAGGTCCAGTTCAGTGACTCCAATTAGCAGAGATGACGCTAAGTAGACACTAATCAGGTCATCTGTCAGTCACACCCCTAATTCCAGTATCCAAATGGATGAATTAATAATTTACCCCAATTAATAATAAGCAATTAAATGATGGGCAGAAAAATGCTTCATCCTCCATACCTAATAATCTAATAATTTTCACCTTTAAGCTTTTTTTGGGCAAAAAAAATGCTGTTTGAATAACTGAATTAGGCTTTAGAGAAAGAGAAAATCCCAGTTTTCTTTTCACCAATAAATGGGTCAGTGGAGCAGATAGTCCTCTGATCAGTCAACAAAGTGGAATCCTGTAATGTGAGTACCTGAATGCTATAGTAGTATTTGACACTGGTTACAATTGGCCTGGGATGGTTTGTGTACGTACATTTATACCTGCACAAGCTTCACGTGAGCTTCACTTGACTCCAGGGCAAAAAGTTTACATGTGGCAGCTGATTGTCCTTGAGCAGGATTCTTCTGGGATGGCTACGTGTCTGTGTACATGTAGAGGCTTTGCATGCAAGAATGTGGATTAATGTGTATGTGAGTTTGTGAGAGAGATATAAGGGGCCACGTTAACATCAGTTAATGCCTGTGGGGTTTAAGTGGTAATTGCTGTTAAGCTGGTAAATATTAGGCTGCCATTATGCTGTTGAATGCTAATAATACTTGGTGTAATGCACAGAAAAAATTAATTGGGTTTAATTGGTTTGTATAAACACCAGTCTTTGCTGATCTCTATAATCTGGTCCAGAAAAGAACATCTTCTATCATAGGTCTTTTTTTGTGTGTTTTAAGCTATTAACATCCAACAGAATGTGAGAGTTCAAAACTGGTGTTGTCTTGAGTTTAGTCATGGTACTAATTTTCATTAATTGGGTTTAGGAAGTTCAGAGTCATCAAGATGCTGTAAAATTACACACTCACTCCTCCTTGGAAGTACCCTGACTAACCCACTTCTCTCTTTTCCTTCCCTTCTTTCTTGTCACCAGTTCTCAATGAGTGGGTTCAGTATCCTGTCTTTTATTTGGGAAATTAAGCAGGCCTGGCATTTGTAGCGCTGACAGTGGTTGTCCTGGAGTTGAACCCTCTGAAGGTTAGGTCAGACATTAATCCCAGAAACCGTATAAACCGGGCCTCATTTTTGTTTATTGTAAGATTCGGTAATCTTTCACCTTGTGTACCCACTGATTTGCTCTCAGTCTCTTGGATTTCAGGTAACTCCAGCCCCTCTGCACCCTCTGAGGGAAGTGTTTGTTAGTGCAGATGAATGGCCTCATTGATGGCTCCTTCAGGACTTGTCCTGCTTTACTGGCACACACAAACACCTAACTGGGCTTCAGCACGGATCAGTTAGACCTCAGGGAAAAGGCAGCATTAATCCATTCCCACTGGTGAAGCCTGCTTAACGGCAGGTTGTAAACTGCACATCTCATTTCTCCCTGTCTGTTTTACATTTTATCTGATGTGGGTTTGGTCTGTGCTTGACATACAGAACTACAAAAACTTCCTAACCCAGTGCTGCACAACTAGTAAAGTAAGAGTTTTTGCAGCATAGGAACTTGGCGTTTGCAAAACCCACACTGCTTATTTACCGTTGGTACCAAGCCTTTTATTCTCACATTGCACATTTGGACTTTACTGTAAGGCAGTAGTTTTCAAAGTTCTTCTGCCAAAGTACACCAAAGGGCAAGCCAAAATTTCAAGGCACACCTGCACTCATATCTGCAAGAAAGACTGTCAGATAAAGGCACTTTTGATTTTGATGCCTTCAATTTTCTTTCCCCCTTTGGAATAAGCTCCACTGTCATATAACTTTTATTCACTGCATTATCAGATACTTTGACACAATCCAACAATCAGTCTTGCAGCCTCTGATTCTGATCCAGTGATCTTTTGAAATGGACAAAAAAAAAAATCCTTTCTTTCTGAAGGGATTTTTGGTTTCCAGGTGCCCCTTAAACTTGCTTGGAACTATATCTAAGATGGGTAGCTTTCACAGTAGCTTCTCCTGACAGTTAATAGGTCATTTTGTGTGGTTTAATCCAAGAAAAGTGATCAGTTTTATCTCCTTGTTATCACTCAAGGCAAGTACAACATATTCATAATTAATCTGAATAAACTGGGTACTCTGGCTTCCTCTGACAGTCCAGAAAACATGCTTGTTGGGTTAATTGGTGATTCTCAATTGGTGATTGAGCATGAATGGCTGCCTTGCTGTGGTTAGCCCTGTGATAGATTGGTGACCCGTTCAGGATGTACACCACCTCTCGCCCTATGACAGCTGGGATAGGCTCCAACACCCCCGCGACCCTGAATTTGACAAGCAAAAGAGGATACATGGTACTTGAATAAATCAAAGGCCAGCATTTCAGTTTCAGCTTAAGAAACGCACCAACACTGCCTCTCTCTCTTTTTGTCGACACTGAACACATAGCACTCTTGTTTGGGGAAAAAATAAGCATTGAAATTGTTAGTGGACAAAACCTTCTGGGTGTGGGGTCAGATATGAGCTCCACATGGTTGCTACTCATTTGACCCATGTATAGTGAGCAGCTAAGTCCAGTTCTGGCTGCAGGAAAGCAATTAAATGAAATTTTATTTAAGTGTTGACTCACTGTCTGCCCTCTCCTGCTAGTAGAGCCAGCTTTAAAGACTGACTCTACTAGCATGCTATAGCTGATACAGCTGGTTCCTTGTCTAAATGTTTGTGGTCGAACTCGTGCTCCACATTTTTTGTTTTGGCAGAGTGAACACGTCGACATAAATAGACTTGGGAATATAATTGTTTGGATCACAGAAGTGTCATCCTGAACCGAGGCTCACCTTTTGTAGTTGCCAACCAACACATTTGTTGGCTTCAATAAAAGCGTCTGTGAGCTAGACACTTAAGCCAACAGTAGCTTCATGACTTGGTTTGAAATACTACCTCTAACTGGTCTTTTGTTTTCATCTTACATGTTTTAAAAATATGGTGTGGTCATCCACGTAAAAGAAAATGACATTATTCTTCTTGGACTGCTCTGTAGAACTGCTTAGTCCTATTGTTAAATATACAAAAGAAAAAGTTGTTTGGCTGCCTGAACTATATACTTTGACAAGGAAGCTTCAGATTATCCTTACTTTCCATTTCATTTCAGAAGTTTACACTCAAAATACTTTTGAAAGACAATGTTGCTCCCAAATAAATAATCACAGCATGCTAGTGTGTCCAACTTCTCTTAGACAGGATTCACGTTTCACTTGCTTTATTTTGCGTTTGGTGAAAAGTTCAACTTGGACGAGCACCAGCGCATGCATCAACCAGTCATATCCCGCTTGTTTAAGTGCTCCAGCGCTGCTGCTGGGTAATCAACTGACATGAAAATGGAGTGCGAGGTGGTTGCTTGTGCAGTTTGACATTAAAATGAAGAAGCTGATCATCGCAGTGAGTAATCAGCCTGTTTGATTATGAACAAAGTTGGTAACAGGAAACTTGGCTCACGCAAAATGATAATCAAAGCTTGGTTAGCTTGCTTTGTGAGTGATTGATTGTTGTTCCTATGACGATCATTCCCCGAATAGACACGCCCACCATTAAACATGTGAACCCTGCTTGTGTGATGTCCATACAGGAAGCAATTTGCTCATCACCTGTTGCTTTGTAGCTGACGGATGGTTGGTAGTGGACTGTCCTGACTCCAGTTGCCTAGGTAACCCTCTGTATTTACTACCCTGTCAAATGTCAATCAGCGGTATCCTTCGCTCCATTGGTATTCGATTCAGTCACTCACCTTGAAGTTGAGAAAAGTTTTACTCTGGACCCACCCACTTCATGTCACCAGCAGTTGTTTTGTCCATCGACGCTTGGAGTTGCCGAGTGTCACTGACTTTTTATGGTCTCTGGTCGCCACGTCGCTGCTAGTCCCTTCCTGTGTGGATGCCCCTTTAGAGATACAAACCCTGCTGAATCCATTTCCTGCCGTGTATTTTGATTGGTCTTCCATGTCTAGTTATTTTTACAGCGCCATCACTGCTCAGAAAACAGCACATGAAATAGTCTGTGCAAAGTAAAAGGTCTATCTCTCATCCCCTTTTAAAATATTTTTTTGTAATTTCCTAGAAAGATTGAAAGTAATGCATCTTAGTCTTTTAGTGGTGCTAAAATGGGATCTCAAAATACTGCCCAAAAAGATATATTATACCTTGTTACGGGCTGTCGCTATCACTGTCCCCTCTCCAAGTGTAATTGAGAAGCCTGGCGTGCTGGCGTGTCGGCGTGTCCATGCCAGATCGGGCCTGTGATGACCTTTCTGTCCCAAAGTACATAAGGTAACCTGCAGTCACTGAAGGCCAGGTACAGTATGAATAATTTGAAAAAAATAAAAGGTGTATTAAAACGAGTTATGGATGTTTCCATACTTGCTGTTAAAGAGTGACTTAATATTTCCACTTTTTAAATTGTTAATTGATTTTGTTCAGCCCTGTAGTGAAACTGAAGCTAATAACTAAAAAATACAGGCTTGTAGCTTTTCCCAACAGTATGTCATGCTGCACTCCATGTGTTTTGATCAGAAGAGCATGTTAAAACAAATCCTTTTTATTCAGTGTTTAAAATTTTTGGCAGCCTTTAATAAGCACCATTTCCTATTTAACGGACACAAAGGTGAACCTGCTTTAAAAACCTTTTATTAACTTGAGTTGCCAAAGACTGAATTGCAGTTATTGGGTTCCTGATATGGCACCTGTGACTCCATTTCTGCTGGTGTGGATCCATTTCTGCTGGTGGCATTTTCTTGTGTAATGTCAAGAGGATGATCACACAACTGAGATCAGCATTTCTTTGGAGCCATAAAAAGGAGGAAGTTTCATTATTATGGCAACATGTATTTGTTTTGTTTAGTTTTTTTCTTTTCACGAATAGAATAATCAAAATACTGTGTAGACTCTTGTGATCAGTATTTACTGATCAGTATGAGGGTGCACAGATCTAGGATTTAAATTTTTTTTTACCTTGGCTATGTGCTGGTGCCAAGTACTAATTCAGTACCAGCATTAAATGAATAAACTATATTCATCACTGTGACGAAGAGTCTTGGAGTCATTCTCTTATTTGCAATGCAACACCAGGCTCGACTTCAACATTTCCTAACTTTGTAAAAGAAAATATAACAAATACATCTAGGAGTATACGTTTTCTGAAGTGATATTTAGTAGTAAAATAATACTTGACAATGGTAGTAAAATATTACATTTGTAGGGCTAATCAATGGCAAAAACCATGAGAATTGCATTTGGTCAATACTGAGATCTTAATTATTTAACACAGTTACACACACACACACTTTAGTTAATTTGTGCATTTATTACACTTTTTAGTTTAGAGGATTTTCTTGAACTTTAAAATTTAAGTGAAAAATGAAAAGAACTAAATCATGAAGTAATTCTGCCACAGCCTGGAGGTAGTGAAGTTGGATTTTCATGAAGAGGCAAGAGTAAAGGAACGATGTGCTGAAAGAAGAGAATAATCAAGTTCACAACAACTCACTGTCACTCTAAGTGCAGTAAAAGCTTCCCAGCAAGTGTACGTGAACATGACGACGGAGAGAGAGGCAGACAGGAAAAGTGGTGTCTTGGGGGCTTTTTGGTTGGCTTGACCAGAGTTCGCTGTTGAGGCAAATCCACTGCAAACATGCATCAAAAACTTCTTGTCAAACCTGAAATGTATCCAAACTGCTGACCATTTCCTTTTACCTTCTTCAGTGCCACGTTAGCTCTCAGACTAACTACTCCCGGACTACTGACAAGTTTTGTTGTAAACTGTTGAGATTCGAATCATGGATTAGCCTTTGTCACCGATACCTGATGTAGCTGTTTGATCGACTTCAAATCAGTGCATCCCCAAGTTGGACCAAAGAGGTAACCCTGGGCAGCCTTTAGAATTGATTCAAGTCTTGAAAGTACCACTTTAAAATGCACATAATGCAGTTTGGTTCTCATCATAAATAAAAGACTGGCTGCAGTGTCTCCTGTAGTCATCACATTCCTTCTCAGTACAAGAAGGCAGTGGTGCAGCTGAGGTCAGGACCCCAAGGCTTAGCTTATCGCTGACTCAGTAACAACTGATGGGCTGGTTTTTCTCAGTAAATGTACTTGGAACTGATTTTTGGTAAGTGGGATATTACATTTTTTTTTTAATGTGTTTTCCTTTTAAATTTTAGCTTTAGTGCAAGAGATCAAAGGTTGACTTTAGTCTGAGGTACGGAGAAGTGTTTGCACAACCATGTGAGAGTATGCGTGTTGAGGTCACCGGAGGTTGACTTTGCCAGAGACTCCTTTAGCAACACGAAGAACAGCCGGTTATTGCCAGGCTTACTCTGTGGCCTCTGGATGGCCTTTGACTACATGTAGTTTACTTTCTCTAAGGTCATGATACATTAAAGGCCAGGGCCAAAGTGTCTGAGCTACTGACATTTAGTTGGATTAAATTGGGCCTCCTTCAGAATGGCACTGGTGGCCAGATGCTCTTCGTTGGGTAATATTTAAGCTTCTGGACTGGGCTAAGTGCTGAGTGAGTGAAGACTTGTGACTTGATGACAGAGAGAAATGTGTTCTAATGAATAAATACAAGCACACAGAGATACTTTGAACTGATTCCCATGGTGGTATTGTGTTTTCAAGAGTCTGAGCCTACATCTACAGTGCAAGATCTGACCAGACACGCAGTGCAGACTGGCCAGCTCAGAGTAAAAGTTATTTTATGGCTGTTAGGGATCATGTTGAGGTCTTGGCTGTGTGTTTGGCAGCTCTTTGGTTGTTAATGTGAGGCATCTGAAACTGTCAGAACAGACACGTAAAGAGGAAGTAGAGCTGCCTCTTGTTTGTTTTTTTCACTTTTTAACAGTTTGGTCTCCTTGACTAGTTTAAAAAATCATCAGAAACTGTCAATACTTTTGCTGCATCAATCCTTTAGGCCCAGATATTCAGGAAATGACAAAACCTCCTCATCATGTTCATTATGATTCGATCTGGAGTCCCCTTGAGTTTCAGAAACTCCCATGTGTCTGCATAATGGTGTTTGTAGAGGTCATGCATTGCTATATAATATGTCAAAAGGTCATATTATTTTTATGCAGGTAAAACTGGATGGAGATGACCTCAGTGCCATCCCTTCCTTTTCAGGAATGGTGACACATGCTCATTGCACAGACCATTTTTAGTATGTGTAGTAATGTAATCCATCTGCTAAGCCTATACGATGAAATGTGCCGCATGTTGGCACTCTGCAAAGTGCAGACCAACAGGGACGTGGTAAACTCTGTCTCAACCTACTAGTCTTCCTTCTGAATGCCTGAATACTTGAAATGGAGCTCAAGCAGTGATATGACTGTGACATACTTGCCATACACGTGACTTAGCCAATCCAGCATGCAGGTTTATTCATATGCAGGGTTTCTGCCACTGTATTTGAAACCCAGTTGCAACTTGACTCCCTGTAGGGGAATCTTTACTTTAGAGCTGCGCTGTAAACGGTGACATAGCATATAAACCCTGCTGTATTTTTAAAAGGCAGGGGACACAATAAATGATCGGCCATAAGTGGAATGCATTGGTTACATAAAAGTTGTGCACAGCTTGGGTACATCTGCTAAGTTAGTTAATGTCTATTATTAGCCTATTGATGTACCCGTTAAATGTTTTTACTCATACAGAAGGCTTAAAAGGAGTTGAATTTCAAGAATGAAGATGCAGTCACATTATGACTTAAGCTGATAATTGTCTTTTATTTATTTTTCATTCACTGTTGAATGTGAGCAAGGTTCTCTCATTCTCTCAGTGGCTCTGTCTCAATAGTAATCTCCTTAGGTCTGCCCCTTTCTATTGTGTAAACTCACTTGACCACAGTTTGCAGCTAAGTAAAGTTTTGCACTGTTGTTAGAGGAGTAATCATTAAATGCCTCCAAACTGCTGCCACTTTGCCATTAGTTTCCTCCAAGCTATGTTAGCTCTGCCGCTGTTGTCGTGGCAAAGTGAACATAGAACACCATAGAACCGAACTGAGTAGACTGGCCCATAAATTGGCAAGTGGTCATGGATCTGCGCTCCAAATATCAGATTGGTGCATCCCTACCCAGGACACCTTTGCTTTTGGTGTATCCCAAACCAGATTTATAACCAAAGTTAAAATCTAAGGGTAAAGTGTAATGAAAATCACAGCCAGGAGAGCATCATGGGCAGCAAGAAGAGGCTTAATCTACACCTTGTCAGCAGTGAACTTTTAAGATCATGCACCACCCAAAGGCTCATGAACCGTTTTCCTCTCTGCTGTTGGACAGATTCATTTCAACCCTGACTCTAGTCTGTGTAATGTCATGAACTGAAACTAACCAGAAGGAAGGAAAGAGAAGACTGATAAGTCAGCATTAAAAGCATATAAACAAAAATATGCAAAACAACCAGACAGGTTTGGTCTAGTAGTCTACTTAGTCAAAATGTTCTGTGTGTATATTACGATGTAAGTGTGTTTCAAGTTCAAACTGGCACGAGTTGGCGCTTTAAATTGGTCCAACGATGTCTTTAGCTTTGTAATTTACTTCCTCTCTGTTCACCACAGGCAGAGCTGATGGCCACACAAGTTTCAGTACATGTAAGAAGCATGAGCAGACTGAGCTGTGTGGATGCACTATAACCTAAGGGCCGAGTTAACCAGTCGCTCTACTAGGCTGAGGGTGTAATGATTGGCGGAGCATGGTTGTTTACAGCATGATCCAGGCTAAATGCCGTGTAGGGGATGTGACTCCTGGCTGTTCATTACTTCAAGGCTGGCTGGATTTTCTTGAACTATCCCAAGACACACAGTCCTCTTATTCAGTGCTTTTTCATCTTGTTACTTATAGTGTTTTGAATAGGATCTTCTCTGTAACTCTTCTTTACAGGTGTAGGGTGAAGTCCCTGCAGTGTATTTTTGGTTTATAAAAGTGTGTTCTAAAGTCCATTTAAGGTAAAGCAGACCCAAACAGTGGCAGAGTTGATGTCAGAGCCGACCATAAATAGCTCAGTTGTGCGTGACCTAAATTGGAAAGGGGACGTTTAGATGGTTGCATTCATGGAAGAAGCTCAGGGATTTCCAGCTGTAAATGTGTGTCACATTTACTGCTTTTTTTGCAGTTAATTCAGCATTAAACATAACAGTTGGGTTGCAAGCTGCTTGGAAGAGCAGGTTCTGAGATGAGATTGAAGCTGACAGTGATTCTTTAGGG
Organism: Paratilapia polleni; assembly: GCA_015106735.1. Taxonomy (NCBI): domain Eukaryota; kingdom Metazoa; phylum Chordata; class Actinopteri; order Cichliformes; family Cichlidae; genus Paratilapia; species Paratilapia polleni. The sequence goes on along the minus strand of VUQI01003980.1, from coordinate 12,766 downwards.
GCTGTTTGTTATTTTTAGACTCACTTCACCCACTGGCTTCTATTTTTAGCTGCCATGAAGCACACAAATCTAATGTAACAGCATTTTCTAAGATTTTTATTTAATAAAAGTGGTCAGGTTGCAGAATTCTCCCATTACAACAAGAGGAGGGTTTTTCAAGATCTCAAAACTGGCAGGAATGGTTTTACACAGCAGTTACGAGGAAATCAAGCTTCATCACAGATAAGAAATAAGAGCTTATGCAAGCTTCACCTGTGGGTAGAGCCAAAGCATGAAAGCTCCATAGTCCCTTCTTGGTGTCTGTGCCATTTATAATAAATTGAACTTTTCTTGCTAAATCTGGTATGCACAGCATAAACAGAAATTACTGGGACTGTATGGAGACAAGTGATATACTTTTTAGGCCTGATCATGAAGAAAGGTCCCTTATCATACCCCCTTTATCTTTTAAACCAATTTAACTAAAACATAACAGATTTGTAATTTCGACATAGCTCTGACCTGTTGGCCTATCGTCAGAGCTGATGGTGCCAGTATCAGCAAAGTTACAACACTGAGGAATTTTATATTGTTTGATAAAAGTAATTCACTGGGTTTTTTGCTCCTCAGATGCCAAGAGTACATGAAGACTTGTTGTTCGCCCTAGCACCCAAACAAAGCAGTTGGAAGCAGAGGAAATAAACTGTTGGATTGTCGGCAGGCGTTCATAGGGAATTGAGAGGGTCATATGTCAGGGTTATACAGTACTAGGATCACAACAAGCTGCAAACATTATTGGCTTGGTCTGATCTTTAGTGGAAGAAAAGAAACTTTTCTCATATATTTTGTGGGTCTCTAGAAACACTGAAGTGTTCAAAAACAATGAAGTGGATTTAGCGTAATGTCTCCTAATCTATGGGTCTGTCAGTTGGCTGGCTTGGGAATGCATTGGCCTGCCCCCGGGCGAACTGGAGGAGGTGGCTGGGGAGAGAGATCTGGGCATCTCTGCCCCTGTGATCCAGACCCAGATGAGCAGCAGAAAATAGACTAGAACCGATCTGCCCCCGAGTAGAACTGAGAAATTTATCAGTGGTATCTGGAGAAGTCATTGTTTGCTAGTATGTAAATTGCTGCCTTATTTTGTCTTGTGAAAGTATATTTCTTGGAGTGTTGTTTGTGTAAAATACAACATTTGAAGCCATACCTTTTGGAATCATTTGCAGGAAATTGTAGTTTTTCTGTCTGATAGGACAGACACATAAAGGAAATTATTATTAAAATGATGGAAAATAAAAGTAATTGTCAATAGAGGTTAGTGTTGTCAGATATATTTTCAGTACATTTTAATCTAGATTGTTTGGATTAAATAATTCATTTCCTTGCCGTGACATCTTTTCCTCCTCACTTGTCATGGTATAGTTATAGTTATCCCATCTAATAAAAATCTTTTGTAGTTTCATGGCCTCAAGATTGTTAGATCCTCCCCTTTGTATTTAAAATATCGACTATCGACACTTTGCAAGGTATTTTATCTAAATCAAAAATTCCAGCATTAAGAACCATTCGTGGTAACTTTAGTGAAAATAGAAGTTTGGGTATGCCTGGTGCCTTGGGTTTTTCTCCACAGAGGACATTTTGATATTTCACAACTTGAATGCAAATAATTGCTGATTTTCATTTAGAAACTTGAGTTGCAGGGTCCTGGTGCTGTACGCGTTTGCTCACCCCTGTCACTTTCATGGCTTGCTGGGACAACTCAACCAAAAGTGTTATATTAGTCACATCTGCACCTTTCCTGCTATGACAAGCAGGGTTTTTCCTGGCTGAAAATGTGCCCTTGGGGGTGACCACATATGTAAGCGTGGTTGCTTGGTGTAGAGTTAAGGCAATGGTTCTTTATATGCTGGACTGTCATACTGACCAAGACTGCACTTTGATTTGTAGCTGGGACTAATTTAGATAAACTTCTGACGGTTTTTGTTTAATGTATATTTATTAATCACTTGCACCTTTTTGCACCATCTGTGTGGATTTTTAATGAACTCCCTGCTCTTTGCTTCTTTCACAGGTGCTTCTTCTAGTCCAAGTTTGTCTGGTCCCTTATCCTTTAGTCCTGTGAAGCTCAGCTGTCCTCCAGGAACAGCCTTTTACTCCATCTCCATCGTCATCTTCGTTATTGTGAGCAGACATGCCTCCAGCGGTGGGTGGGCCTGTAGGATACACCCCTCCTGAGGGTGGCTGGGGTTGGGCAGTGGTGTTGGGGGCCTTCATCTCCATTGGCTTCTCCTACGCCTTCCCCAAATCCATCACTGTGTTCTTCAAAGACATCGAGGTCATCTTCAGTGCCACACCAAGTCAGGTGTCCTGGATCTCCTCCATCATGCTGGCTGTCATGTATGCAGGAGGTGAGTGATCAGCTGTCAGTAACATCGATTTTTTTTTTTTTTTTGCTACATGTTAAAGAAAAACAGTCCATCACGCTTTTATTCAATTCCTGTATGTTTGTTGTTTTTTTTTTTTTTTTTCCCCTGGAGGGGTTCTTGAAGATTTTTAAAGTGGTTTGTTTTCAGCTTTTACACAAACGCACAGATGGTGTGTGTTTCAGCCACCTTATTGTGGCCAATAAACGGGGACATGAAAAACACACAAATATAAAATACATGAACATAAAAACTGGCTTTACAGTTGCAAAGAGCTGTGGAACCACTTTATATTTTTATAATAAAATAAAATTTGAAAAATGTCAGTGACATCCTTTATAGGGTTGAATGTACTATATATTAAAATTGTATCAATCAGGGATAAACATGGCTTTAATGCTGTAGTTGATAGTAATTTCTATTGTTTTGTTTTTTTTTAATTTATTAATTTGTCACTTATTTTACTGAAAAAAAAAACTGACAGATCATCATAAGAATTATCATAAGACAGGAAAGAGCAGTAAACCCTTGCAGATTAGAAGCTGAAACTAAGGTTTAGAATTTTTGAATGGGGAAAAACTGCTCGTCTTATTAGTCAATTATCTGTCACCTAATTGGATAATCATTAGCATTAGATCCACATATTGGACATTTCCAACCATTCTTTCTTTCAGAACCACTCCTACTATCATGAGGGGGGCAATATACCTTGTATAATTTGTGGTTTATGCTAATGGCTGTAATACAGCAATAGACGACCTCCACCCACAACAATGTTGCAAAGAATGGATCTTTCTGTTTTTAAAAATGCCTCCTCGAACCAGGCTTATATGGTGGCATATTTTGTCACTTTATTTACCTCTCATCCATGACCAATTTAGGATCACCAGTTAACATGCATGTTTTTGGAGGAAACCTACAAGCAAACTCCACACAGAAAGGCCCCCGGCTGGAAAAAATAGGTTTTGATGTCAGCTAAAATGTTTTTGGAGTTTGCGTGTTCTCTCTGGGCTGGGCTTCTGTACTGGAGTGCCAGGACAACGTCAGACAACAGGGCTCTTTCTGTTTTTGTTCTATAGTTTCCACAATTGCGCCGATTGTTCCAAGTCCCCCATTTAAGCTACTGTGAAAATGCTGCCAGTAGCTGTTGGAAGAATAAAACTAAAGTCCTCTTCTGGTTGATTTGTGCAATCGAGGCTTCAGTTTCCTGGGAGACTTGTTACCTGATGGCATGCAGAATTGGATAGGCCACTACAATTTGCAGTCAATATTGTAGGTAGTTTATTAAGGTAGATTGACAAGCGTAACTCAGTGATAATGTGA
>VUQI01003976.1:28194-69399 GCA_015106735.1 Paratilapia polleni | reverse complement strand
TTAATTAAAAAATGTCAAAAAAAAAAAAAAAAAAACTGACTATCACTCCACACAGTTTCCTAAAAGATAAGTTAAGCTTTTCCCTAGTTAACAATGGAAAGTGTCTGACACTCTTGATACATGATAATCTTTTCGGCTCTGGATATGCACTATTATCATCAGGAAATATTACTAAAGTCAAGGCTATTCTTCTGGCAAATAAAGTCCAATACTTATAACAGAGTGTTGAGTATTTCATTTTTTGCTTCTGTCTGAATAAACAGTACAGTCAGGCCACAGTCAGGCAGATGAAGAGTAAAAAGAGAAGTGCATTTTCTTCATTGTTTATGTGTTGACAGTGAAAACAGTACCTAGTCAACCTTTTAAAAAACCCTAATGACTAGAACAATCTTACTGGCTATCGTACAATATTAGTTACTGTTGGTCTCAAAATGAGTTTCCACCTTTGAGATACTGGACCCACCAAAGGCTTGTGAAGTCATAACACACTGCACAGTACAAACTTGACACTGATGAACCCCTTTCTCTCCGTGTTTGTATTTTTCCTATGTGATGCTGTAGGAATGAACTGCAGACCAGTGCTCTCTGATGGCACCCAGTGGTCGTTCCAAGTAACAGCAGTGTGGGTATAAAGATGTTGGGAAGCTGGCCAGAAGAGGAAAGGGGTTCTCCAAAGGGGAGAAGGATACGAGTCAAGCACCATGATCATACAGTCTTTGTTCCAGATCAATGGCCATCACTTGAACTATGGGCTGGCATTCAACTTACTGCTGACGTGGTGTGTCTAGCTTTCTTACACTGATAGTCTGACTGGATCGACAGATTGGAACATGCATGTGTGAGGCTGATTTGCCCTTTTTGATTAATGTAATGTGTTTTTTCACATTCCTCAATAAGGCAAGAGTGCTTCTATTTCAGTTCTGATGAGGGCTTGAGCGAGACCGTGTATGCAGTTGTGATCGTGTCTGTGCATATTCATAAGAGTGTGTGCAGTCACAAACTGACATGTCTTTATATGTAAGTAATACAGCACCCCTTCCCAGAGCGCAGTATTGATCGTGTTTCAGGGCATTGGCTGCGCTGGTTTCACTTAAGCAGTGGCAGTCACCTGCTGGGAGTTCTAGACAGTGCGGCCGGGGCCAGACGGGGGTTGAAGTGTCATTTTATGTTAGCCAATAAATTAAGCCTCCATTAACCGAAACCCAAGCCTGAAATGAATTTCATCTAACTGTAGATCTCTCCCCTTGCACCTCAGTCCTCAGCCACCACTTCAATTGCATTCATTTGGAGCGGTGACATGGGTGAAAAACAATCTGCTTTAAAAATATACCGCAACGCTCCGGGCTGAGCCGAGGAAGGGAGACTCAGGATTGCAGTGTGCTGTGAGATGCTTTGATACACCGTCTCTGGGCTTTACCCCGATACCTGATAATCCCTGGGAGACGCTTTGCGGGGCATTTACCAGGAAGCATAAATTTGAAAGTCTGTAATTTGACAAAAAGAATGAGAAAGAAAATCTGTAAGGAAGATGTTGAGATGATGAGAGTTGGGGGTCTCTTGAACCATCTGTGGACTCCTGCCACAACCAGGGGAGGCAGAGGCAAGACTTAGGAAAGAGAAACATAAGTGATCCTTCTTTTCTGTTTTAAGAATTCTCGAATCTGCTGGAATTCTTGTTCTGGTGTTATCTGGTTAGCAGTGTCCTTTGCCAGTACTAACAGCAGGGTAGAACAAACACGCAGAAGGGAAAAGGAGCTATAAAATGTATTTTTGAGAACATTACAGGATTCAGACTCAGCCATCCTGGTTCGGTTAAGGGTCTGGGGTGGTTTGGGACTTCTGTCATCTGTACTGGCGTGTGTGAACTCTCCAGGATGGAACGTTCTGCCTCTTCCAATGATACTTGTGGCACATAAAGGTCAGAAAAACCACTCCGGACCACATGATGGCCTTTCTGTCGTGACAGACTGAGGACACTTTGGGCTCTGCCCTCCTCGGTCTTTACCCCAACCGACTGCAAGAGTTTCAGCCCCTCTTTCTCTCGTCTTTCCTTTGACTCAGTACTAATTAAGATGATGTATGGCTGTGGCCTCTTTAGAAGGGGTGGAATAGATGGAGGCACTTTGATTACAATAAACAGAGCTGTGGATATCAAACAAAACCACACACCAGTAAAAGTGCTTTTCCTCCTCTCGGCTCACCATGCCAGCCTTACTCTGGGGTTTACACAGGTGTGTGTGTGTGTGTGAGCAGGGAACTTGCAAGCTTATGTTCACATATGGCTTTCAATAAATATTGCAGATGAACAATACAGTAACAAATGTCAGGACATGGGACATTTGGTTAATAAATCAAGCTAAATATCTTTTGCAGCTTGACAAGAGCTGCAAGTCCAGTGGAAGAAAAGCCTCAACAGTGCTCCTGTCGGTGGTGTTATTGTTTGTGTAATGGTAGAAATGACTCCTAACAGGTTAACTAATGAAGAGGGGCTGCACGCAATAGGTGTCGCTGCTATGATGCTTCCTCTCGCTGGATTTCATGTGTTCTTTCTGACTTGAGTTCAGTTTGCCTGCTGAAATGATCTGTCACAGCACGTCCATTCATCTTCAGCTTGCCTGTGACTGAGTCCTTCTATCCGGTCTCTGCCCGAAGAAAATGATCAGTCTGTCTTCGAAGAGCTGGATTTCCGATTTGGTGGTGTATGGCTAGACGTTTGGGCAGCAAGCGGGCGTCAGGGTAGGCGGTGAGGGCAGAGTAGGCACAGGGTAGTGTTTGTGTAACAGTGACCCAAGTGTAGAAAACCAAACTGAGCACTCGAGTGCACTCGAGGGTAAGAGGTGAAAGAGGATAAACACTCTGAAGCTACAGTACACTTTCGTGTAGGGTGCTAAATGTGTGTATTTGTGACTGTGTGTTTGTTTGTGTTGTGGACACTGTGCTCAATCTACACAACTCAGCGCTATTGTACCGCAAGACAAGTACCTACCAGCTTACACCTCGTCACTTTGAATATGAGGTCAAGCAAATAGTGTTTGCTTAGGTTTCAAATAGGGCTGCTGGATTATGGCAAAACTGTTTATCATGATTATTTTGGTCAGTAATTGTAATCTGGATTGTTTAACATGACTGTTAAAAAAATGTGTCTTTTTACTGAAAATGTCTGTGAACTTTAATCCAAAAGAATATCAAATAGGTAAATGGGGGAGAAAAGAAGGTGGTGGAGGGCATAGGGTCATCCAGTTGGGAGTTAGGCTTAGACAAGCAGGTGTTTTTTTGACAATAAAGCTGATCTGCATGGGGCAACTGTGGACTCCTGCCATTGTGTACCTCCACCGCCAGTTGTCTGCAGGTGCATATGGGGGCAACAAAAGGCACAAGCGGCAGAAGACACACACACCTCAGGAGACCTGCATGGTAGACCCAGGGGGATCAATGAAAAATCAAAGCCTACAACACACCACTACCTTGGTCATAAGTGGACTGGGAGAGACATCCTTGGTGAAAAAGGCAGCAACCTTCTGAGGTTCAACTACAGAAACCTTGTTACAACCTTTACTTTATCAAGACAGGCATTGTTTACCGAAGGTTCACGTTCCGTCACGTTGGATGAATACAACTGTGAGTCAGTTTGGACTTTTAAAGAGGGGCAAAAGTGCAATGCTGTAAAAGAAAGGAGTGAGTTTGATTTATAACCCAAGACAAATAAAACTTTTGTAGTGATTGTTTCATCCCAGTTATCTCATTTTCATAAAAGACAAAATTATAAATTTAAATTAAAAGCTGATTGACTGTGCGGCCCTAGCTTTAAACACAAACAATACGAGAACAAAGCAAAAGATATCATTTTTGTGTAGACAAGTGAGAAATTAAAGAATGACAGTTTTCAAGAGTTTTCCATACAGGACAGAATGAAAGTGATCTGAGTCTATGCAGCCACATATCAATTCAAATGAACACCACAGAAGATTTGGACGATCACCAGTATGATCATACAAAAAAATACAAGGAACACTGTTTAGAAGACTAATATTGGCTGAATATTGGTGTCAGTAGATGTCATATGTTTGCTGTGTCACATGAATTACATACAAAAAGAGCATGGTGAAGACTTTAAAATAGGTTATTTTATAATGCATTTATAATGATGCTTTTTGTTTCCATGGCACAAAGGGGGAAATAACAACAAAAACAAAGTAAACATACAGAAAAATTGTGTTTTAAACACCAGTATTGGTATGGGCTCAGAAATTCACAATCTGTGCATCCCAGGTATTTGAGCTTTTGGCCAGACTTTGAAAGAAATTTACTAAGATATTTTATGTTGTTTTAATCCAACCGTTTGTCACCCAGCCAATAAAGAGGTCAATAAATTCAAACGTTTTTAAAAAAAAAACAAAAAAAAAACTCACTTGACGTGCCAGAGTTGCAGCTCCTTCCAGGACGGGGAAGGGTTTGGTCTCTTCATAGTGCTGCAGGCGTTCGTGGATCTGAAAGGACAGATTGTGTTTCATTAGTAAGCAAGTGAGAAAAGGAAAGTGGTGAGCACACATGTGAGCACATGTGTAAGGAAAAGTGTGGGCACTGTAATCCATTGCACATCTCCAAACGCATGTAAGAAAACATGTACAACCTCCATCAACACCATCTTGTACGTACACGCATTAGATCAAACCAGCGAGCAATCACACCCTTAAACACCAAAAGTACACACAAAGATCTTTCACTCCCTCGACCTTCTAAGTATTTCAGTTAGCTTAGCCACTGTACAAACAATCCAGTTTTCCACCATGCATTCGATATGCCCCAGTGGCCCGGTGACGATTCCAAATCATTTCAACAGTCTGGTGAAATTGGCTAAACATTTCCTTATCAGCCTCAGCACTGCGACTGCACAATGTTGAGAGACAAAGCTGCGTCTCTGGAGAGTTACTAAAATGGAAAGTAAGCCTGACTGCTGTGTTCACTTTTACTCATTTACACACAAAAAAACCACTTCATCACTGAAAAACTGATATGTGGAGCAGAAATGGAATAATTCATATGCACAAACAAGCACACGTTCGCACCCACGCACACGTTGTCAGAGGCATAGTTGCACACTTGTGCTCCAGCCTACGCACACGCAGACTCACAAAAAAACACTACAGATATCCCATTTGTGATTTAAGAGCAGCTGCACAGGAATGCGTTGACAGCCTACAGGCTGCTGTCAGGTCCCATCAGAGAACAGACAGGGACAGCTATCCTCCCAGCAGCCACTCCTGAGTCTCTCTTTCCTCAGGCCCAGCATGGTGAAGGGGAGCTGGGCCCTGGGCCTGGAGCCTCCAGCTGGATGTCCTAGAAAGCATTCCAGGACGATGGTGGAACAGAGGAGTATCTGGCTGGGGAGAAAGTGACAGAGATGCTCCTGGGCCATCTCTATATCTAATGGGCCAAATCCACACATGTGGGAGCACACACACACACACACACACACAAATGGAGCAGTGACAATGTGTGACAGAGAATCACTCATCAGGACAGAAAAAGACAAGAAAAGCAGTTTGTTTGCTGTCACACTGAGCAGCTACAGATGCTGTGTGCAATTAAAACATCTGTTTTAGGAATGTTAGACATAGTTTTTACTCTTCACTACACAAATGATGGTTTTCAAGCTAGACAGTAGCAGCACTGTAGATACAGAGGAATGCTAGTCAGAGTCAGCTGAATGTTGTGACACAATCACAGGATGGGATCTGTCCTCAGTATTTTTGGCACTGGGAGAAGATCTGATTAGGAACAATATGAGCAGCATGTGCAGATGAGTTGATTTGAGTCTCTTCAAGCTGCCATCTGTCTTCGATAACCACCAGGGACCGGTCCTGAAATCCAAAACATGATGTCATTCACCAACATTACCCAAACACCAAATGTCAGCAATCAAAACGCACTTTTATAACTTTCCAGTGAGAAAAATGCAGCGCAACGACGTGTGAAATGTCTTTACATTGTCTCTGCCCGTCAACATTCCAGTTTAAATCTTGGCCTTCAACAGCTACAGCCATTTCAGCTGGACTTATCCGCACAGTCTCCTGAGATAAATCATAGCCTGTTAGGCCTCTGTCTTGGCCAGCAGAGCAGTCATGTTTCAAGGTCAGCTTAGAGGTTCAAATCCCTGCGTAAAGCCGACATTACTCGGCAATAAAACATGGTGCATTAGGCGTGTCGTGGAGGTAATCTGTTGAAGGCTGCAGGGAGGGAGATGGTTGCTCCGCTCAGCTGTAGTACGAAAAGAGCAGCGACTTGAAGACCTTAGAACAAAGCAGCTGAGACATGAAGTTGGACAAATGGTTGAAGAAAGGGCAAGAAATATAGCAGAGGGACTTGAAAGAGTGTCGTGATAAGAGGGGAGATAAAAAATGAGAACAAGTTTGGAGGGTTGCTAACATAGCTAAAGTTGACCTCAATGTTTGAGTGGTGCTGAGTTAAGCTGCTGTCAGTATGTTCCATGTTTTGTGCCATCAAGTTTAAGACTGCCACTCAAGGGCCATTTCTGGAAATTTTTATCCTCATCTGTTTATTCTAAAGTCCCGATAACTCCACCCTGCACTCAGAATCCTGTCTGTTCTTCTACAGTAGAAGGCCGTAAAAGGACAGGCAGGCAGCTCGGGTTACTTCATCTGTCCTCATCATCTTTGTAAGAAAACAGATGAAATGAATGAGCGAGGTTGCCAGTGTCTTCGGCGCTTCCAGCATACCACAGTCCTTGTGACATCTGCTTAGGTAGTTGCTGGTCCGCCACCTCGGCTTACTTAGTTACTGTGGAATTTCTCCTCTGCTTGGTGAGCAAACGCGAGATTGAAATGCTTTTATTTACAGTTCAGGACACCTTCCAAGCGCCTGTCCATGACGCAGTGATGTCTTTTAAAGCCATTAACCGGCTTTTTGCATAGCGCGTTCTCTGTCCCCGTGGTGAGGCAGTAGCGATGCTGGCAAGCGGGAAAAGTGGCCTGGTGGAATTTCAAAAAAAAGGAAAGAAAAAAAAAGAACAAAAAAACAAAAACAGTGAGGGACAGTATGCCAGAGCAAAGGAGGGCTTAACTGAAACCAGAGCGCAATCCAGGACATGCAATCCAATCTAAGCCCGAGGTCCTAAATCTTCTCTTTTGAGAAATGAAGTGCCATTTTTATATAAAATAAGGCAAATGAGTCAGAATGAAAATGCTCAAAATGGCTTAAGAACGAAGCAGAGACTGGCAAAAGATTGATGAATGAACACCTTCATTCAGAGCTTCCAAAAAATCCTACAAAAGGATTAGTGTGTGTCCTGTCTCCGCTGAGGTCTCGGGCTAAGTTGTGTTTGCTTCCACAAATACCCCTCAGGCTTTAAATACACACAGCAACACATGAGGAGAAAAAATATGAGGAAAAACATTAACATAGGTAAGAAGTGATATGAAAAAATTCCAACAAGGATGGAACAAAAACATAACATCCATCTTCATCTTCTGCAGACAAGAGGAGCTGCTGTGGATCACTGTTAAGGGTGAGGGTCACACACTTTGGAGACCTTTCAAAATACCTGGAGTCATTAAATCTAGTATTTCAAGCTTTAAATTCTTTCCTGATCACAGCGCATGCAACAGCAGGAAGAAAGATGACTAACTCGAGCCCCAATCGTCAACCTGGAGGTATACTGGAGGAAAAAGGCATGCCTTATGAACACTAATCCAGAGACTTTATATTAAGTAAAGTCTGGCATGAAAAAAAAGAGAGAGCGTGCAAGAGACGCTTGATAGATGGAGAGGTGCGCTGATGGAAGGAGAAAGAGAGGTCTGGAGATCACAGGGCTGGATAGTGTTTCTCTTTCTGAGTCCTGCAAGGAGGCTCAAGGCCTCTGGTTAATGTCCACTGCCCAGAAAACTTCACATCGGACTGTTTAAAGCTGACAATCTTTCTCCCACTCCTGTTTCGATAAATCTACCCACCAGAGTGGATCCAGTATCAAACCTCCGTTAATCCACCCGGGTCTGATCTCTTGGTTGGATCCAGAACACCTTGTCAAGGCACCCTGGTCTGGTAGACTAGACCAAGTTAGGGAGACAGGATGGGGGGGGATCACAGATGGACTGGAATAGCTGTGAGGTGATATGTTTGCTTAAGAAGAAAAGGAGAAGAAATTGAGATTTGCTTTTTGTCCTGTCACAGTGGGTCAGATTACAGAATTTTGGCTTTCGCTCTGGCATAATGGCATCAGGTCCTGGATGATGTGCTGTGGTTTGTGAACAGTCTTGCAGATGACACTACCATTCTCCATCTTCTGAGAGTAAAACAGAGTATTCTTTAACTGGCTAGTCTTGCCAAATTATGTTTATGCAGACAAAATGCACATTCAACCTGGTATCAAGGAGGAGATATAAGAAAATTACAGCATCGGCAACACTGCCATAAGTATTTAGAATGTTCACAAAACTGAGGCAAATTTAATAATCTCTCCTGACAGAGCAAATATTAAAGAATACCTTCTCTCAGAGACGTTTCTGTGGTGGCTAATCTACTAAAATATCCAATTTTTTTATCAAATTTTGCCTTTGTCCCAAGTCCTTTAATAATGGGTAAAATTCATAAACAGGAGTCTTATTTACAATAATGCATATTGTGACATTTTACACACCGAAGAAACTAGCAGTAGCCTACAAATGTAGCACACCTACACCAAGAGCAACTTGATTCAAATGTTGATGGCCCAGGTTCAATACTATTATTCATCGATTATGATCACTTGAATGAATGAAATAAATGAATAATAAAAAGTTATGGGAACTACAGGCAAAGTGAACAATAATCTCTGAGTGCAGAGACCATCTATGGAGAGCAAGAGCAGTTCTGGCCTGTTTCTCTCAGAACTAACAACAGCTGATATAATCTGCTACCAGTAGATTATATGAGCTGTTGTCACTTTAACAGGTGAAAGTCACAGTGAAATGTGAAGCCGAAACCTGAAGGTTTTGCATACTGTTGTTCTTCCCAAGAAGAGAGAGAAGACAGATAATCAATACAGTATGTCAGCAGTGGATTTAGCAAACCTGTGTATTCTGCTAGCCTCTATAAAACTAATGCACAAAAAAATAAAAAATAAATAAATTCTTTGAAGTTAACTCTGTCAGGACCACTTTAGTCAAACTAGGTTTGATATTCTATCTGCAGTAATTTATATTTGGTAGTATGGCTCACATCCCTGGTCTTCCATCTGCGTATATGGTAAGCCATAAGGCAGAGAAAGAAACAGCAAGACCCCCTCACAGAACAGAGTGGCCATCAGTTAAAACAAACATGAAATTACCTAAATCAGAAATAGCATGAAATGGAGGAGCTGAGGTGGAGGTGGGTTGCAAAGAAGCTTGCAGACAGCAGCAACTGCGGGCTTAAACAGCACGCACCAATAACACACCCATTATCAATTCTTGGAGCTGAACTAACTAACCACATTTTTCTCAGATACATGAAGACAGTGAGTCATTAACTGTTACGTTTATAACGTCAAATGTAATTATATCACTTGTATACCCATATACAAAGCATGTAGCATGCTTTTCTTGACCAGCCCCCTACAAAGAGGTCTGCACCCAAGCTTGTTTCTCATTTGCTGTGGAAACGGCCTGGAAAATGTGATAGCTAATTAAGAACTGCAGGAGATCCAATGGATGGGTGAAACAGAGAGACCAGGGCAGCTGGCCAAGGATTTATGACAGCCATATCATTTAGATAAGGTTACATTTCCTCATGGAGCTCTTGGAAAAGGGGGCAGAGAGGCCCCTGACACACCTCCATAGATGTTATGTATTCTGTAATGCCAGTAAAGCAAAGGACAAAGTCACGCTCATGTACATACAGAGAACATTTTGAGAAACACCTATGTTTTGTCTGTTTTTCAGCTTTTGAATTTGCAGCGTACGAAAATTACAAAAAAACAAAGGAAAGTGGTGTATATTAATCAAGCAAGCCACTCCTGTGACATACTATAGCCGCTATTGGGTAAAGAAGCATGAACAATTGAGAGCATAAAGCCAGGACAAATGCATCTGACTTACTAAATCAGACTGATTTGAGTACGAGAGGCAGTCAATTCAACATATAAATTTGCTATCTTTAAAAGCTCCAGGTGAGCCAGTGATATCTTCAGGCAGTTCTTGGGCCATGAGGGAGCCATAAATACACTATATGGCACCATGAACCTCATTTTCCATATTTTGTGTCTTGCTCCTTTGCTCCATGTCCTATTAAGATTGGCTTTGTATCGTGCAGACCTTCTGGTTTCACTTTGAGACATTTTTTTCCAAAGTAATACAAATTTGGGGTCAACCAAAGTGACCTGGAATAATGGTTGTGGGATCACTCCAGAGATTTTCCTTGATTACCAATACAGACGTTTGAATGATAGAATGGGGACTGGTGGACCTGCAGCTCTCTCCTCGTTTTAATTGTCCCTCCAGTGTGCTAGACATGGTTCAAAAAGTTTGAAGGTTTTTCAGTAGTCAACAGCATACTGCGACCCGCCTGCTGCAATATGCAATCTTCCTTCCCCCTGTCCCTATCATAACCTTGCGTTTGGCTTCATCTATCATCATCTAGCCCCCTTTGGCTCCTTTCAGAGGCACTTGTTTGTAGACCCTGTGCTGGTAACTACAGGCTGCAGTCGGCCATTGAACTTTAATGAAAATATTTGGAAGGTTGCCTAAATACAGAGTGAAACGGTACAAGGAAGGGGATATATTTTGGATTCAAGGCTTTCAAACTGTAAATAAGCACCTGGCTTATGTCATGAGAATATTTTCTAGCAACGAATGGCAAGTTGGATCATAAAGGGTTTTTTGTTTTTTGTTTCTTTAAATGAACAATCACTACCATGCCAAACCCAAACTTTTTAAATGAGAGCATACACTGAGCTGGAAAACGGAAGTACTAGATGAATATGAAGAGATTTTTTTTTAATGACTGAAGCTCCCCTCACCCAAGCAACTTGGAGGTATTTGCTCCAACAAGGGTTCCCGTTCCTGCAAAATAATCAATACGGACTTCAGAGCAAGTGTTGACCACAGACAGTACGAGTGGATCTGTGATATGGTATAGGTTTACAGGCTTACCTTCCTTAACCAGTCATGATAAACCAGGTTTTATTCATACAGGATTTAAATAACTCTTTGAGGGCTATCACAACAGGGTGTGATAACAGCAAGGTCTGAGGTTAAGTTGGGCTATTGGACACATATACTGGCTCTTGAAGACTGGCTGACTCCATTGTCAGTTTTTTTTTTTTTGTCTTTTTTTGTCTTTTTTTTATTTCATAGTCTGTTCCATTTACAATTCAACTCAGTAAATACTTACCAAGCCACAAGATGGTGCTTCCTTACCATGTGCACTGTTGCACTAGAGTGGAGAGTGGAGTAGTAGTAGTTTCTGAGTTATCAAGACTTGTTTTTGTCAGACAACAACACCCTGATCATTTAACAGCATCCTATTTGTTTACTTAGAGGCTGCAGGGTGCCCCTCATCAGACTTTGTTCATCGGGTTGCCTGTTTTGCCTGGTTAAAACACAGAAATAACGCCTAAGAGTTGATTTTGTATGGACATTACAACGTGAGTCACAAAACTTGGAGGCCTCTAGAGCTTAATCCAGTTATTCATTCTGTCTGGTACTCAGGGAATCCAGTCGAAAATTAGCTCATTCATCAAAAGTACATGAAACTTTCCACTTTGGTACAAGCATCAGCTGCAGCACCTTTGCATGTCATTAAAGGCTCACAACACTAAGGAACAAACTGGCAAGCCCACATCAATATTGCTGTGTAACAACAGAGCAAGGGCCAAGCCTATTAGCAACTAACAGAAGCAGAATTTATGGGAAATGACTGACCACAAAATGAGGGATCTCAGGGCCTGCCTTAAGGTATGCTGACAGAAAGTTGGTCTTAAAGGAGAGCACCACCTGATGCAGGTGGAAATTAAATATTGTATTATATTTCCTGTGGCTTTTTGTGGAGCTGGAACTTGGCAGTAGAACAGTGAGTGTAGCGAAATTTACAGAAAGCACGCCTGAGTAACCCCCTTAATTAAAGAGTCAGACTGTCTGTGGCGTTTTAGTTATGCTAGCTACACACCCAAGCACTCACGTTTCATGTCAGTTCTGAGGCTGCACCGATAAAAAGTGCAAAATGAGGCTAACTCGCGAGCTCCGAGCACTGCTGAAAGATGATATCAGACAACATTTCTTTCATCTATGTGACATAATCGGATTAGGAGGGATGTGAGATGTCCCAACCGTCTGATGAGTACAGGTGAGGAGAGACAGAAAGAGCCTATGTCTGGTTTAAGTCTTCGCGTAGGTCTCAATTCTCTACTTTTTTCCTGTCTCTCTTCCCATCTCTGACACCTCCTCCTCTGGACCTTCTCTCTCCCTCCAGACAGAGTGACCAGTAACTATAATTACACAGGTGAGGCCTGAGCGTTTCCATATGAGCATCCTGGGTTAGGGAGCCTGTCAGATTAACATGATGTGTGTGTGTTTTCTCTCTGCTGTTTAGCCTTTCTCAAAGTATCCCCTCCACAGCCTTGTGGAATAAAAGGTGGACTCTGTGGAGATTTGGTGGTGGAGCTTTAGGAAGAGGACAATTAAGGTTTTATTAATGGTGTGCCCCTGACGTTAGCCATGTACACCTGAATGTTGCATCTGAGCGCTGATCTCTGCTGTAAGGAGAGATGGTTGTTCTGTACTTCTGTGTGTTTTAAAGTCTCCCTGTCTGTCCATTTGGCTCACTAGATGACAGGCTGGCTCACGTCTCAGTACCAAGTAGAAAGCAGAGGAAACACATAGTTTTGCTTGTCTGACGCAGGGCAGTTTCCATTTATGCCTTTGTGCTAATAAGAGACGCTATAGCAGCTCAGTTTCTCTCTACTGAACAAAAGGGGAGAATAAGAAAGTTGGAAAGGGGCAAATTTTGGAGAAGAAACCTTGTGGTTCTTTGATGTAATACTGATGCATTTGATCTTTTTATGGCTGCGATGCCAAGACTCGACCACAAATGTATTGTAGTTGGTGTATTTATTCTGCTACAGTAGCAGTAGTGAATTGAGTTATACTAGCTTAGACTTTGACTGGTATTTAGTGAATTGCATTGACATGGGCCCCAAAGTGAGAGCCACTCAGTATCTCGCTGGCACATGAACACAGTGGTATTCAAATTTCATAATGTCACTTAGGGATTTGATTTTACCATTGAACCCTTCTTTCAAGAAGGGCAAACTACTTCCAGTAGTTTCCTTTTCACCATTGATAGAGTTGGTAATGCAGAGATCTTGTTCCTGTATATACGTCTATCCATTGCTACTTATTTGAGCAGATGGCTAAATAAAGTAAGTTTCTCCAGCTCCACCTGGAGGACCCCAAGATGTAGTCCTAAGGGAAATATATGAGACTTGAACAACCTTATCTGGCCCTTTGCAGTTGAAAGGAGCACTGGTTCTATCTTAAAGCCTTATCCCTAAAGGTGACCTTAAAACCAAGTTCAAATCAAGGTTTTCCTCTTCATGCTTAGCTCTCTCTTCACCACAGCTTTGTTTCCTACAAACACTGCACTGCTCTGCCTGATCTTCCACCTCAACATCCCTGCATTTGTCTTTTTGTACAATCCAAATCTTTACAGATGCAGCTGCTGCAGATGAAAATCCTTCTAGTAGTTCAATGTTTTCAGTAAAAAGGTAAAAAGCCAGTGAGGGCACGGCACTCTTATGTGAACGGGACTGACACATCTTCCCCTTTGGGTTCCTCTTGAAAGATTAGCTAGGAATAATCAGGAGTGGTTAGTGGGCTAGCTGAAGTTTGAGCTCCACCCTTATGCCTGGCTAAATATCACAGAAACATAATGCCACCTTCATTAGCATCACTCTATCTGCCCCACACTATGTGCTGTTTTCTTTGGGGCCGGGGAGAATGAGAGCCTGAACATGCACAGGCCCTGCCCATCATTATCCGTGTTCAAGATGCCTTATTCTTTGGCCATCCATAACAATCCAGGCATCAAATGAAACCCTTCTGGTTTCCTCAAGTCCCGACATCAGGGCTTTACTTCAGCGTCTGAGGTATGCCATAATTCAGCCACTTTTACATGCTCACATTGGCGGGTTACAACCCTGGATCCTGAACAAACATGCTTACTTAGTAAAGATGTCTTTAAAGGGAGGGCTGAAAATTATGTCAATTTTTCTCTCTCAATTGTCTCTGTGACATAATGACTCTGGCTGGAGAAAGCTAGACCACCAAAGGAGGAAATATACCATGCCAGCACATGAAAACAATGTTGTATTCTTTCAAAATGGAGACCATATACAAAGGATACAGCCAAATGTAGCTGTAGCAATTAGAGAGGTAATTGAGCAATAAAGCATTCTCAGTTAAATCTGTCAGTTAGAGACAGAGGTGAAGCAGTTATTACATACATTTACTGAATAATAGAGACTGAAAAGCTGATTTACAGTACTTTTTCCCTATTTAGGGGGAAAAAAAACAAAACAAAAAAAAAATCCAACTCTAGTTCCCTATTCAATAACAGAAAGCGAAGAAAGAGATCAGCCACAGATTTCAGAGAATCCCAAGTGAAGATGAGGTTATGGGAGATAGTCAGAATGTGTTACATTCATTACTTTAAACTGTCTGCTAGCATATAAAGATATCTTGTGCTCATCTTCTCCCCATTCTCTGCAGCTATCTAGTTTAACAGGCAGTAACCAAACCACAGGCCCCTTTCCCGCTGGTAGACGAGGGAGTTGGAAGATCTGGGTGGGTAGACCGTTGGAATGACAATAAACTCTGTAATGTACGAATGAGGCTGGAAGGAAGGAAGGAGAGTGAATAAAGCTGGATTAAACAAAGGTGCAAGTGTGCTTTTTTTATGTGAACTCAAGAGGTAGGCTCATTTGTGGGGGAGAAGGGTTTGGATTTTGCCATGTGACAGAACAGGAAGGATGGTGACTGGAAAGGTGGAAAGGTAGGTAAGGCAGACAGGAAGGTTTCAAAAAAATAAAATACAGTCATCAAGCTAAAATTGGATGGATGGTTGAATGGATGGATCTCCTGTTTCTGTTGCTCTTTGGGTTTTTTAAAATAATTTAGTGGTCTGCATCCTTGACAATTCAACTCTGGAAACAATCAATGTCTGTAATTAAAAAGGTGCAATAATAGGAAGTGGCAGCTAGATTTGGACACATACCTCTATAAATACAACCAACAATTGTTGGTTGGAAAATTTTTAACCTTTTGTTCAAGCCTAGTCACTGGTGACCCATTTGGGGTGAGGGATAAGTTAACATACCCTCTTTTTTTTCTTTTGGAATTCTGGCCTACTTGACACATCCAACTGAAAAACATTAGAAGAAGTGTAAAACTGAGATGCATGCATCAGGCTTCATTTGAAAAAAAAGAAAGAAAAAAAGGCAATTTTAATATTCAGTATGAAATCCACTGTGACAAAAGTTAGAATCTGATGTTAGTAAACGGACAGAGAGGACTTTGTCAGTTAATAGTAAAATTGAGATTGCAGGTTCAATTATTTTATTCGTATGCTTTTGCAAGTTAAATGAAATAATATGAATACATCTGTATGTGGGTTGAACAACACGTGGTTTCCAAAAAGCACGTTGGCACTGTTAGAAATAAACAGCTATTTGAAGTACTCTGACAATGGTACCATAGTTATTAGAGTCAGAAAAATATCAAACTACTAACCAAAACGTAAGAATAACTCCAAAGGAAAGAAGTGGTTTTGTTTGTTTTACCTTAACAAGCGAATGGAGGCTTTTCTCTCCAAACATATCCTGAAGGAAGGTGTTGTCTTCAGAGCAGTTGACATGAGGCTGCAGCTGGGATGGCAGGGCCACCAGCAACTCATACAGACCTGCAGAAGGAAGGGGGAAGAGGAAACGGAGGGTCAGCGTGGCAGTGGGAGGTATGAGTGGATGC
Source organism: Paratilapia polleni (assembly GCA_015106735.1). Lineage (NCBI taxonomy): Eukaryota > Metazoa > Chordata > Actinopteri > Cichliformes > Cichlidae > Paratilapia > Paratilapia polleni. The sequence continues at coordinate 53,407 of VUQI01003976.1, read as the reverse complement.
ATGCACATACAAAAAACACACAGGTATGTGCATTTATCTGTGTTATAACAATAAAACACAGAAGTGCTGTATGTGTGCATGAATACATATACGCCCAAACACCAGGAGTCAGACAGACAACAGTTGCACATGTAAAAATACACATAAAGTCCTATACTAGTGTCTTTAGGAAGGGGGTCATACTTGTAAACTATGGATGCTATATCTTTTTTCCTCCAGATTAACTGATTCAAACACACACACACAAAAACACAGTTTAAAGTTCTACGAGCTACCTAACAGATAATGATATCACTTGTTTGCTTGTCACTGGAAACAAAAGGAAACGTAAAGGCAATAAAGTATTTCCCCCCGGCCTCTACTTCCCGCTTTTGTCCCAGCCTTTCCTGTTGTTTGAGGAACACTTCTGTCCCTGATTAGAAACAACTCCGAAAACACCGTGTCAGGCAACTAAGAATCCCACTACTTTTTGATTAACTGCAAAGTTCAATATGAAACTTCTTCTTCTTCTTTTTTTTTTTTTGATTAAAACAGATGGCACACATGCCTTGGGAGGCTTTCCATGCACACATCTTCCCTGCCTGTAAACACTCAATTTTCTGGAGTAAAGCACATCCGTGTTTGCTAAACAGAAGGAAGGCGAGCTCAGGATAAATTGTCTAAGTAGCATTTCTGATGGGTAGGTCATCAGTTTTTTTTGTTTTTTTTTCTGAAACTAGAATTAAACTATTCTGAAATAACCCTTAAAAGAACTGAATTTGTAGTAAGTGAAATGAAGAGGCTTGGCTATAGACCAAATGATGTCATGAGCACACAAGGACAGCAGATTTTTTGCATTTATCCAGGCTTATGAGGCCCATACACAGGTCATCCCTATCACATGTGCAAGGTTTGTTGGTTACAGTGTGAGAAGCAAGGTTCATGGAACAGCGGGCCCATAGCTGAATCTGAATCCTCTCAGAACAACACATGCTAAAATCCACAAGGCCTTTCAGGGTTTTACTCACCCAGCTTATAAAAGGAATGAATATTTCAAATTCAATTTAAAGAGAACCAGACTGGGGAGCTGATGGTTTCAAGATTAAGCAGAGGGGAGGTGAAGCACTCAACAGGGAGAGAGCACAAAACCAGCGAGTGAGCGGGGTTACATCCAAACACAACAGAGTCTTGGAGCGCAGCTGATGGAGAGTAGTAGCAGATACTTGTTTGCAGCTCAGTTCTGGTCCTCAGCGTGGCTGTGATTAGCTAAACTAGGGGATGCATTAAAGGTCAGGCCCATACAGAATGCAGTCGAGCTGGGTTATATGCATCAAAGCTCCCTTTACTAATTCTCCAGAAAAGGCCCCCCAGATTCAAACTCCACAAACACAACCGCACGGTGCATGAAAGCCTTTGAACTAACACTGATCATGTGAAGAAACTCTAAACACATTCACGGCTGAGCCATTGAAACGCCAAAACAAAGTCAAGCGGCTTGGCTACCTCTCTGAGAGTGTCTTTCATCAGAGGACAGGGCGAAAGAGAGGAAGGAGAGAGAGAAAAAAAAAAGAAAATCACCACAGACGCAACCGGAGTAATTCAGAGCTGAAAATGACTGATTGAAAACAATGGTTGACGTCATTGGCTGGATGAACAACTGACTGACTGAACTGGGCTCCGACCGGGTTAGACTAAGTGTGTGCTGGCAACTCTGAATGTTTTGTGGGAGAGCTCATGTCATGCTCTGTTGCGGCTGCTGCTGCTGCTGCTGGGCACCCAGATGGATGGATTGTCATCTGCCACTCTGAGCGCCCTGCTTTCCATTTGGAGGTGATTAGGGCTTTGAGTCTCTGAGATCTTTAAGCAGACACACAGGATACATCAATATGATATCCTGCCCTGTCCTCCAGCCCCCCAACACGATTTCTGTGCAGTGTTAGCGCCTCATACCTCACTGTTTCTCTGGTTAAAAAAAAAAAAAAAGATATAACAAAGGGGGGAAAAAGAGAGAACAAGAGAGACATTTTACACACAACACATGTGCACCCGTCTTATTAAAGCAAACCCTGTGGTTTTACTGTATCGTGGTGTAAGATATTATCGCTGGTATGTGACCATCCTATGCCTGGTTCTGGCATCCTCATCACCAGAAAGTTTGCTTTGTAGCTAACACAAGCTGCCTGAGGGCAGCTGGCCCTCTCAATCATTTACAACTTGGAACTCCCCATAGAACATCTCACATAATATATTCAAAAAAGGATTTAAAGAGACATGGGATGAGGTGATGGGTGCAGAAAGGGCAGAGAGAGAGGTGTGGGGGAGAGATATGGTAATGTCATTAGTATTGAGATACTTGGTAAGAGGGGAGGGAGGAGAGTATGAGTCCCAAATAATTTTTGGTCCCCAGGTGCGAAGTCTCCTCTCCTGTCCACACTCTCAATGACTCAATTCTTTATTCCTACAACAATTCCTCCTTGTCCATGCTGAGAAAACCTGAACAGCTTGTGTGATGCTCGTGCCAATGGGACATGATGGGAAATGCATCAAATCCATTAGCAGGTCAGAAAAAATGAGGGAAAAGATAAGAAGAAAAGCTGCCACTTTACTTGCCTTATGCAGTCACTGTGTCAGGCTAAACCCCGTGACCCTAAAAAAATCACCAGTTTCAAACAAGAACAACAGAGCAGTAGAGGAGCCAAGAGCTAAACAAGGACTCTGCAAAACTGAAATTAAATATAAGAAAGTATGGGTGGACAAGCAAGGAGGCAGAAAGAGAGAGGAGGGGGAACGAGCCAAGAAAACAACCACAGACGTGGTCAAGTCAGTGTGTGGACACTATAAAAAGCAGACAGAGAGATAAATCTTGGGCCAGATGTATGAACACACGTATAGATCATGTACATGTAAACAGTGTCCGGCACGGACAGTGAGAAGCAAAATAAGAGAAGGGGAAAGAAGACGACTGAGCCAACTCTTCACCACTAAAAGGAGGACTGACTTGCTTCTTGTACGGCTGGTCTGGCCTCATTTCATTTGTTTTGGCCCAACGGTTCTGGTCCCTCTCGTGCGGTGGATGTGTGTAGCGGGCCTGGCAGTGTCTAGCAATGGACATGAGGTTCTGTTGTGGCCAATGCTGGACCTGCCCAGCCCAGAGGTCTCTGAGTCCAGCATGATGTTGCGCAGGATGACGGAAACGATCTTCAGAGAAATCGGAGAAGTCAGTGCCTCCAAAGCACTCCGTATGGAGGAAGTCACCACTTTGACTGCCAAACAGCACTTCCCCTCTCACGCCCACACCTCCACAGCGGTCACAGAAAATAACAGTGTTTTTCACAGATCCCCATTATGTTAAACACACACACAAAAAAAAATCCAGACAATGAAATGCATTAAACATGATATGCATCAAATTGCCAGTCACATAGGTCAACAACCTCAGGGGTTTTTCAAGAGCAGCGCATGATGAGGAAATTACAGGGACTAATCTACCACTACAAAGTTAGTAAAATATGACTCTTGCAATAACATTGTAACTTCAGCACTGTTTACTTAGACACACCACAGTAGGGGCACATGGACTGCTCTGAGACAAATTTATCAGTCTGTGTGGAACTTTGTGTGTTCGACTGCACAGCATGGATGCTCAGGGAGCCCACTTCCCTCTTTGAACTGATGTACATACAGAAAGACAAACTGTCTGCGTGTCTGGTGAAAATGAACTTGTTCGAATACAGGAAATGAACACTGGGTTTTGACTCCATTTCCTCCAGCTGCACTTTCTCCCAGGTGCTGAATGAGTTATTGACCCCCCCTCATATATCTTTCAAGGAACATAGAGAGCACAATGTTTGCAAGGCTCGCCAGACTGTTGGGGGGAAAGAGCGTGGTGACAACATGTGGGAGCTTTTTCAGCAGGTCAGTATTTCAAACACTGCCTTGTGTGAACATGTCTGAGGGCCATCTGTGGAGAAAAAATGGTGGCAGACACGGGTGGCAGCAAGAGAAGCAGCTGCAGACTGTGTAGACTAATCCACTCAAGGCTTGATTTACCTTCTTATTCTCCAGTTGAGAGAGGAAGAAAGGCTGCCTCAAGCACAGCAAAGGAAGACAGAGACAGAGAGCAAAGAGGACTAGAATTACCACCTCCCTGTGGTGTGTCTCCGCCAAATGGTCAAGTTGCAGTTTCCACACACATCTTCAGGCCAGGAGCACTCTAAACTGTATGAAAGCTGAAAGATGGATGTAACCTATTGCTTTATGAACTCTGAAGCCTCGGCACTGAAATTTTGGCTTGGGTTACAAATTTAGGGTGTGACGTCCCTGCCCGAAAAAACAAACAAACAAACAAAAAAAAAACAACAACACGTGGGCATGTGCAGGGATGACACCAGCAAGTAAGAACTACCTACAACAGGGCTGCAAGGTTACAGGTGGGTGACCAACAAGCGTAGGAGTTCTCAAAGTTTTGATGGGTGAGTGCCAGCATACAATTGAGGCCTGTACAGGAAAAATGCAAAATAATTCCAAAACCAATCATTTATTTTTTACACATTAAAGCCAGAAAGAACCTGCACAGAGGGCACTTCATTCCTAACCTGGCACAAATGTGTTAAGGGATGTAGCTGGACACAACAGTCCAGTAAGGTAATAAATGTCGACTGTAGTGATGCCCTTTTTGTTCCCCCACATCGTGCCTGTAATGGACTGAGTAGTCAGTAATCAGTCTGTAGTTTGTTCAGGCTTGCTGTTTCATGTTTCAAATTCCAACTGTGAAATGAGTCGGTTCAAATTTATGTTGGTAATTATTATTATTATTTTTTTTGCCAATTTATAGTTTTTTTTTCAAACCATTAGCAAGGTGGCTATTACAGTTTTTCACAGCATTATTTGTGAATATCTAAAGTTTTTAGCATGAACTAATGTTCACAATACTGCCCTGCTATATCTTTGTGTGAATTGAATGAAATATATAGTAGTTTCTTTTTTCATTCCAAGTCTCTGGCCGTATAAAACCTTGTCAAGGGCTGCTACACTTTGAGAACCCGGAGATTAGTATTTCTTGTGCTTACCAGAGAATGTAACTGTTTAATCATGTAGTCATCCAATCATGTAAATAACTACCAACAAAATCCAATCTGTTCCTACTTGACTCCAACGGAACATTTGTGCCACACTTGTTACATTCACGAGACAACATTTAACTTTATCACGAGTATGAGACAGACAGACAGATGGACTGGCAGCCTGAAGTGCCTCCAGCCATGGTTGTTGCATGCGCAGATGCCTAAAAATGAACTGAAACAAGACTCACTGAAGGAACACAACATCTGAGATACAAATTGATATAAATAACCTGATTAAAGTGTCCATGCAGACAGACGAAGATTAATCACACTCAAGACAAAGATGGCTTTCTGCAACAGAAAGAAATAAGAATTACAGTGATGATGAGGATTCCTGTACTTATACAAACAAGTTCTCATCCGAAGGGAGAAACTCTAGACAGACAGTAGGTGGGAGGACGTATTTAAACTGAGTCAGGTGCCAAACAAAAGGAGAAGTGTTTAGGGCTCCTTGTTCACAGCCAACGGACAGAATATGTCATTAGTCCACTGCCCCCAAGCAGCTTCTGCTCTGTGGCAGGAGCATAGAATAGAGGCAGCAGCAATTCCTGTTAAGATCAAGTGGCCATGTGGCATCACCTATGAGATGTAAAATTATATAGTATTACGAAATATAGTAGTTAAGCAGACACTGTGATCTTTAATCATAGCTTACAATGAGTCCAGCAGCCTTCGACTTTGGATGACATTGGTAAACCGAGGAAGAGCACTGGGAGAGGTAATATATAAGGCTAGCCCTCGAATTTAACAGCAGGAGTCTGTGCTCCTCACAGGCCCACAAGCCTCCCATTACCAGAACTAATGAGCAAACCGTTCTCCACATTAAAAAGGTCAAGGGACAGAGCCCCACGATATCAACTTCAGAGATATTTCAGTTTTCTGAATGAGTCCACGATTTTGAAGAGAAAAAAGTGAGTGGCTTTTGTAAGATATTAATTAGGGCTCCTCAGCATGGAAAAATCCCTTCGGCAAGTCCAGCGGGTCGGCCGGGGTGCAATCAGTCACTCCAATCATATATCGACCGTTTCACTACAGCAGGATGAACTCTGGATGTAGGTCATTTCAGGACCTACAAACAATCCATGGCTCTTGCTGAGACCATACCTCATTCAAGGGGAGCAAAACAAAAATCTAGGTTGCAGGAACTTATCAAGGTTGCATTTCAGAGACAGGACAGACCAAGCTTTTCCAAAAGGCTTTATTTTCATCTTATGCAGTAAATGCCTCACCTGTCCATGCTTCGTCACACCTTTGTGCTACAAAAGGCTGTCAGCATGTGGAAAAGAGAGCTCAGAACAAAAAGACAAGTCTAATCAACATAACTGATTGCATACAGTCTGCAGGATCCATTAACCACCTGAGGAGTCAGTAGCATTTTCATCTACAACAGTTTTAACAGTCACACTGAAGATAAGTTAGACTTGAGTAGAATCACCTGCAAAAGGGCTAGAATGAAGCAACTTAGAGGGAACTTGGCATCTTGTCCAAGTCTGAGTGGTTAAACTGTCTTCCTACCACACTTTCCACAAATCAGCAAATGATATATAAGGCAAGGAAAGACAGAGAGGCAGAGAAATTAAACACGGAGAAGAATACTTAGGCAGACAGAAAACGTGGCGACAGAATCATGGATAAAGACAGATACATAAAATGTGGAGGCTGGAGAATATAGTGGCAGTTCAGTGTTTGGCTCAGTATGGCAGTGGTCATCCAGAACTTCTCCTTCCCCAGATGGAGATGAAAGGCTGCTGTTTGGCCCAGCCTGAGCCGGCTAAGCTTAGATACTCTCTAACATGGTAGACAAAACGCAGAATCCGCAACAAGCCGGCCAGATCCAAATGACCTGCCACCTCCGCTTACTGTGGCAATGGAACAGCAGCACATTTTCTGGCACAAGCCTGCATGTTCTGTCCACAGCCGTGACCAGCTCCTGATTTCAAGCTTCCAGGAATATGAGACAGACAGGCCAGCAGCACCTGAAACACTTCATTTTGTTCATTCATTAATAGCAGCACGTGAAAATTCATGCTTTAAATTTACTTTCTAAATCTTTCTCTGTCTCAGAGTCCAATGTTCAGACTATTAGTCAACATCCCATGGCCTGGTTGTCAAGCAGAGCACATGGTCTGTAAAGCTGTTTTCAGGTTCTTTCTAATGCAAGTGAGCATGTCCTGCCCGCCAGTGACCAATTTAGTATCCTGTGTGTTTTGGAAGGGAACAGCCAAGGATCTCATCCTACCTCAACAAAAACAAAGAATTCTTCGTATTCAAACAAATAAAAGTCATCATTCCTCTCTCTCAGTCGCACTCACTCGTTTTCTTTCTTTTACATCTGCTTCCTTTGACTGTGTTTTTATTTTTTCTTGGTAAAATGATGTGGAAATTTTAGTTCTGATGTAACTGGAAAAAGGGAGCTCTTCCAGTGGCAACAAATCCTTGTGTTTCGGTACTGTATCACTGCGGCACCAAGCCGGCTACTGGCCATCGACCACGACAAATGGCTGGAAGCTCCCAGAGGATCCCTCACCCGGCTCAGCACAGGCAAAGTCCTCCCCCAAGCCTCCCTAATGTCTCCCACAATTTGAAACCGACCAAGGACCAGATGCTCAGGATTCTTGACATAAGGATGGAAAAATTTACTTTTAACATTGACTTTTCATTTCTATGATCCTTATCACATCACTCATATTATTTAGAGATTTGAGTTTTACATATGCATTTGTTCTACACAAAGAGTATGTGGAAAGAGTAATGCAGTGAGCTCACAGAGGGCTTCACTATAACAATATCTGTGTCTCATTACTCAGTATCATTATCCAGCCATCACCTTCCCCAACAGGAGGTGTTCAAGAACAGAGAGAATAAGACGACTGGAATCACTCATTTGTTGTGACCGCACAAACACACAGCCAAAGACTTATTAGCGTATCTGGTAAAAGCGTTGTCCCCATTGAAAGATTTCCATGTGTAGCCTTTCGTGCGAGTGTCACCCACCTCCTCCACAGCTGTGCATGGCTGAACCACCCCTACCTTTAAATGCTCTGCGGGGGCCATAAACCTTGATAGAACACGCAGGTACGGCTTGGAATAACACAGTTAACTTTAATAAGGTTAATAAAAGGGCATCGGATTCTTTAGAAGTTCCATGCTCCAGAGTGTGTGTGCGGGTTTTTGAGCTGGTCTCGGATGTGTGCTTTAAGGGGCACCATGCAGTGATGGTAATGGCACATGGGGGTTGACTTGTCAGCAAGCTTGTGGCTAAGCAGCAGTACTGGGATTTCAAACCACCCCCCAAAGATTTACTCACACTTATGACTTATGTCTCATTCAATAAATTAAGCAGAATCAATAAGGGCAGTAATGGCCACAATTCCTTTTGGTCTGTAATTCAATCAATAACTAACATTTCTTATATTTTCTTGAGAGGTAAGTTCATTAAAATGAACGCAAGCTTGCTTAGAAATATTAGCCAAACATAAAAAGAAATTACAGCTAGATTGAGTGAAATAAATACCTTTCTGTTAACTTAGACCAAAAACTACAGCACAGGAGTATAAAAAAAATACAGTTGTAAGAGCACACTGATGGATAACACTATGCAGTAATGTTCAATTTAATTCAATTTTAATTTGAGTTCAGTATCTTGCCCAAGGATACTTCGACGTGAAGACTGGAGGAGCCAGGGATCGAACCACCATCCTTCCGACTGGTAGGATCTTTACCTTAAATCCTAAGGTAAGAGAACCGCCACGACTGGACAATCCCTTATGAGCAAGTGCTTGGCGACAGCGGGGAAAAAGAACTCTCTTTTAACAGGAAGAGACCTCGGGCAAAACCAGGCTCAAGGAGGGGCAGCTATCTGCCACGACCAGTTAGGAGGTGAGGGAGAAAAAGGATTGTCCCACTGAAAGATTATTTATAATGGCACTGCTTGTAAATGACATTAATCCTGTTTCATTCCTACAGATGTACATGGATGATATACGGGCCGACATTGGACAGTAAAGTGGCTATCAGCTTCCCAGCCACTTTATCTGTTGGGATATACTGGATATACCACAATATCAAGAGACCTAGCATTATACACATCAGAAACACGTGAAACTAGAGATCGCCCACTACTGTCTGGGGAAGGTTTGAAGATTTAAGTCCAGTTGTTCATTCTGATGTCTCTAGTCTTAAATCACCAGTATCACCCCTTTCTACCTATCCCCAACAACTGGACCACTCCACCAGAAAACTGCAATCACACTACTCCAGAAGCAGAGAGGAAATGGGGCTACAAGGAGCAAACACCCACTCTCACTCCAGGAGGCTCACTGACCTCTGAATGGCAATAACCAGATGCTGTGCGTCTCAGGATCTCTGACCAGAGACCAGAGAGAAAGTTCCCTCACTGGCATTACTTTACTATACTACAGACAGAGAAGTCTTTACTGGATGGAAGTGCCTGTTGATGGGCCTGATTCCATTAAATTCTCCTCATATTCATTATGACAGCAAGGCTAAACTTTGCCAATGTTTTCCAAAAACTGGGAAAATCTTATTACATGTTTTCATTGTCAAAATTTAAGTTCTGTTGCAATATTTCTGGAGAGGCGAGTTTGTCACCGAGGTTCAATGGACATGCTGTGATGCTATGAGGGTAGACAGAACAAAACACCCACACAGTGTAAAATCTTGAAACTTAACCTCCCAGCTAATGAAGTTCAGTAGGGAGATAAATAGTCTGCAAGCAGACAGAGGAGTGAGCTGGGTTTGTGTGTCTAAAAAATCCCTGAGTGGGAGCTGAAATAAACCGAGGCGAGCCGAGCCAAACTGAGCGGAGGCGTAACAGTTATCTCTCCCTGACTGAGCATACGTCCAAACTCCATCACAGCTGAACAGGAGGAGAAAACAGCAGCTGTCTGGCACAGAGAAAAGACCTGGAGAGCAGCTGCATAGCTTTGTTGAAGGGGGGTGGTTGCAGTGTTCAGGTTAATAATCGGAGCTTTCACTTGGTAGCTGAATGTCCACGTGGAGAAGCTCATAAACGGGATCTATTATGCGTTTCCTTAGTTTCTTTATCTTTGATATGGCCATCTCAGGTACAAAGCTCTATGAGTACAGAAGCCCAACCCACCTGCTGTTCAAATCTTCTGTTTGTAAAGGGCAGCCAATGAGAAGAAAGCTGGCTTAGAGAGAGGGTGGCCTTCAAGGTAGAGGAGCTGATACAGTTTGTTTCAGGCAGGCAATGAGGGGCACCACAAATGACAACTATTATATAAATAAGGATTATTTTGAGCTGTGAATCATACAAAGACTCTCAAGTAGCTCCAAGATTAAAAACACGGAGCTGGAAATGAGCATAATTGTTCCTGGCTACCTAGTTAGATGTGTACTATTATGTCTACAAGTCCTAAAAAAACAGCAGCACCTTAAAGCACCGGGGCAACAACAAATGCCCCGTCATAAATCTGCTTCCACAGGATTCATGAGAAACCAAAAAGTCGACCGTAACTTAATCACCAGGACAACCTCGACAGCACTGACCTAAGCCCCAATTTAAGGCCAGCTTTCCAACATTTTACCGTTTTTCAAGTTTATTTTCTCACTATTTGGTTTCATTTATTAGACTTTTAATTCATACACAGACCTGTTGTTTATTTGGGCTGAGACAGGGAGAAAGTAAAGAGAGAGAGGGATGGTATAATCTTGGTATGACCCTCCATTTGTCTGCCCATGTGTTTGCTCTCCAAATACTCCGATAATGAGCATTTAAATAAAATCTACACACACACACACACACACACACACACACACACACAGATTCTTAAACACTCTCCCACCCAAATGTGGTGATGAAATAGGAGATCTGCCACTAAAGAATAGTCACTCTAATGATAATATTTTTCCCACTATGTTAAAGCCTGAGCCACAGTACTTCATCTTCTGGGAGTGTGTGTGGTGCGGCTAAAGAAAGGAAGCTAATGTGCTGGCAAAAGCTGTAACAACTGTAATTATTGGCAGCTGCCACATGTGGAGGAGTTATTGCTGGTGTGTGTGGACTGTATTCTTGTCTGTTGAAGTCTTGATACCTTCATGATTTGGCAGGTATCGGCTGTGTCAGCTATATAACAACTTCACACATAAAATCCAACCACGACCCATAAAGGTGGCTATGATGGTTCTTTGATTATCATTTTGCAATATCATTTTGGGGTTTTCGAGCCTTTGCTGTTCGAGTCAGATCCGTGGAATTTTTTTCTCACATCCTCAAACTCCTGGACTGCGAGACAGCTCACTCTGTTACAGTGTGTTTAATGAAGAGCATGAACGTTTGTCAGCTACGTGATCAGTGTTTTGCTGAACAATTTGACATGTTTTGAGAGTCAGTGTGGGAACAGTTTGACAGCTGAAGCTGCAGACTGATGGCTTTGGATGGAAAATCTAAAAAAAAAAAAACATCTAGCAACCTGTTAGGACTGTTATTTGTCACTATTACCTGTCAGTCTCCCTCTGGAATGTGTGTAATGCTAGTAAGCCAGAGCTAGCAGATGTCTATCACATAACACTGCAGACATGCGAGGATCGGTGCTGCACACATATTTAGGAGTTTATTTCATCTAGAGGCTGAATCACATCAACAAACAAACATTTCCAATGTAATATGTCTGCAATTTACAGTTGAAAAGATGCTTACAACTTTTTAGAGATTACTATTTTTCAAGTCATTATCGCTATATTATACAAACAACTGCTTGGTTATTTTGGCTTTCAAGCAGTCACAGGAGTGGAAAACGTCGTTTTTCAAAAGATAACTGGTTACTGGAAAGTGTTATTATGTTTCCAGAGGTTCTTATGGCACTGAGTCAGGAATTGTCTTTAAAAAAACACAAATTTGTATTTTAATGTGTGTGACACCCTCATCCCTACCATATTGTCTGTTTTTTCTTTCATTTTTGATTTTAGGGTCAGGTCAGGCAAGCCATAAGTCTCCCCAGTATGGATAACCAATAAATAATCCAGTTAATCCTCTTCCTTATTTGAATGTTGCTGTTATTTATGTTTATAGATGCAAAAAAAAGAATGCTACTTTTTTAAACTCAACTCCTGAGTATACGTGATAATAAAGCCTCTTAGACACAATGTAACCAAAAGTACCACATTCTATATTTCTTCCTAATGTTCAGCTTAATCAAGATTTGGTTCCCTTACCTCTGAATCACTCTGTTATACTGCTTTGTTTGTCTCAGCCTTTGTGTTGTTGAATGTTGCTTCCTTTTCTCTGTGCCTTGTGTGACCTCTCTGCCTACGTGTTCCTGTCTGAGTGAATTTATTCTCAGTTGCTTCCTCTTTCATTTTGATCCTCAGTTCCTTTTGTGGCTTTCACTTTTAATTCGCATTTTCTCATTTTCATCCTGTTTGAGTTCACCTGTGCCTTGTTATCCCTCTATCTGTGTATTTAGCCCGTGGTTTCTCCCTCAGTCTCTGTCAGGTCGTTGTAGCAGCTCTCATGTTTCTGAGTCTCCTAGCTGTTTTCTCATATTGGCTCCCTGTTTACTTGGAATCTGTCACCTGCCTCATCATCCAGCTCTTTTTGTTATTTTTACAGAAAGTCAAGTCATTTCAGCAGCTATGGGAAATTTGGGACGGACGCTTTAGACCGCTCTCCACCATCATTATAAAAACACCAAATGTGGGAATAGCTTCATCCCTCCAGCGGTGGGAAGCTGTGGTGGCCCAATACCTTGTTAAGGGTGTACTCACAATAGGCACAGCTGCCTTGTGCCACTGAGCATGACACATACACCCTCCCCCAAAATGTCCTAACTGGCCTCCACTTTAATTTGTCTCAGCATCTCACCTCTTCTCACTCATGCTTAAACTCACCACACATGACTTTGCAAAGTTTCATAATTTTTGTGGTTTAAATTGGGCAGTTTTTTAAGTCGCGGCACATTGTTCTCTCACATGCCTTACAGATGAGTGAGTTACTTGAACATTTACACAGCGATTTTTCACAGAGGCAGCTGTACTTAGGGAACATTGGGAGTTCAGTGCACACTACATGTGTGCCCGAGTCCAACTACACCCAGGTCTGCTATGCTTAACTGCGCCTTGGTATGTTACAAAGTGATAAAACTAGTCAAACAAACTGGACTTTATTGCTTGTTACAAATTGCATAGTTTGAGGAGGAAATGAAATGTGTTGGTTTTTGCTTAAAATTGTATGTCCGTATTTTAAATGCCAATTTACTCGTTTGGTTTATTTCAGTCTTCAAGTGTAAAGAAACAGTAAAAAAAAAATGAAATAATTCATTCATTCTTATTCATTTAAAGATAAAAAACAATTATAGGTGCTTTAAAGAGAAGATCCAAGATAATTTACCTTCCAATTAGTACATTTGTTCCACACACAGATTTGTGAAGTCCTTGAATGTTCCTTTCAGAGACAATTTTATTACGTAACCGGAACAGCCTTTAAAACCAGGACACGACAAATCTAAAACTACATTACAGAAAAGAAATTCAATAATATACTGCCTGTCATTGATCTTCCAGCTGGAAGTACAGACTGTATTGAAATTGCACTGGAACATAGTAATAAGAGGGAATTAGTGGAATCTTCTAAGAAAGCATTAGCAGAGGAGGGGAGGTTATTCAGTGGAGAAATTTACTTCTACACCAGCAGTCACTGCTTCATATTTTTTAACATTTTGCTTCCTTATTACATTCTGAAGCTGTAGTCTCAAGTCATAACTGATCTAAGAACGGATGTCAATGAAATGTTTGCTTTTCCTTGCACGCCATAAATTCAACAGATTTTTCCATCATGCTCGCAGAGCTTCAGCTCCTAAATCAGCAGCATTATTATGATACCAGGAGTAATACTACCGGTATTCTGTGCAAATGCTGGTAGGACGCCGGGTACTCTCCATGCCAGGCTAACCACAAGCATTTGTGACTTCACCCGACCTGGAGATCAGTAACGCAACATTCGTCCATAATGTTCATTAGGTTTCACCTGCGCACACAACTTCACAGGACCATCAAGGCAGGGGGAAGGAGAGGAGATGGGCCGGAGGAATCTTTACGTGTTTTATTTGGAAACCTGAACCCTTGCCGGTAATTGCCCAAAATGACTATAATCGTAATTGACGGTCTGGCTTTCTACTTTGCCTGCGCAAATTTCCAGAACGACAGGGCCTTCGGTAACTCTGTTAAAAGTCTGGACGCAGAAACGCACACGCTCTTTATCCATCAGCGCAAGACTTAATGTCTGTCCTCCTTTTGTCCTTTTGCTATCCAGAGCTTGTCGGGTCGAGGCCTCTGCGTGTGTGTGCGCGCCCTGATGTAGCCGCCCATTAAGAGGACAGCGTTCCTGAGGGGAGAGATGTGATTTCTGCCAGCTGTCTCAGTGATGACAAGCCTGACATGTTCCTCATTCTGACATCACACACACACACACACACGCACTCCTCACAACTGGGAGACGAGAGCACGGTGTATGTATTTTAACATCATTTTGCTCTGTGTTGTTAAACTGTAAATTCACAGCGGTATGCTTTTCATTTAGCTGGGCACAAAATGGAGTGAAAATAGACTTTGGTTTATTTTCCAACCGCAGTTTTACATGGTCCACTCGAGTCAAGAAAAAGCAGCCTGAGGCATATGAAGAGTAATTCTTTTTTACCTTGAAATTAAATTTGGGCTCCCCTTAAAGTGGTGGGCGCACCACCAGACTATACTGACATTTAAATAAAGATGCATTAATTTTTCAGCTGGGGTCAGACTTACATTCATACTCTTCTACATAGTGTCCTACAGAGCCACATAATAGCATGAATCAAATAAGTCCTTTTGTAATTTCTTCTAGAAGACACGTTTTAGAAGTGCATTTTACTGGTCGCAGTGGTGCTGCTGATTGTGCTCCTGGCCCCAGGGTCTGTTACCTGGCTCGTGGCCGGCTCTGGTGGCCAGGGCAGGCATGTCTCCTGCCGGCTGCTTCCTGGTTCCCCTCAGGCTGTGGAAAATGGCAGTGGGGCGTCAGAGTCAGGGAGCTCTTCGGCAGCAATCCCCACGGAGCAGCTGAATGCGAGGACGGGCTTTATGCCATAGAGCCCTGCAAGAGAACAAGATTTTTGAGCCTACTTGTCAAGTGGCAGAATGGATGTATGTGTTTGAGTATGTGTTATGGGACTGCATAGGTATCTGTAACCATGGATATGAATATCTACCATACCAGCGAAAACATATATGTTCCTATGTAGTTTGAGCCAGCGAATGACTCATTCTGTGTGCGTTGACAGTGCGCTCACATTTGACTCGGGGTGTTTACAACCCAACACTTTTTTCCTAAGCTCCTGTACATCCTGCTTTGTACATGAGCCAACAACACCTTGCCCGGCATCCGTGCTGTGTATATACACATGCACGCACACGGACACACAGCTATCCCACACTTTATTCGGCATCCAGCGGAAACGAGGGAAACTTTATCTGCTGAGGGGAAAATAAGCAAGCAAATACAACAGACCTGTGAAATATCTAACAGGCGTGGAAAAGCAACGCTTCGTAAATAATGGTGATCGACTGGAAAGCCAGATAGAGCAGGAACAGGAAGAAAAGGGGATGTAGAGCACAAATAAAAATGACTGTGGCTCACTGAAATCTTCCCCTGGAGTGGATGAACATGTGCATACAAACACACACACACACAACAGCTTAGAATATACTTCTGAATCACAACACAGGGAAAACAAGTAGCTAATGTGCATCAATTTGGACAAGGCAAACATATTTAACTCATTTCCAGCTCCATGTTTTTATTCTTGGACCCTACTGGAGTAGCTTCACATGATTCAGAGATCCACCCTTGCCTACCCTAAGCCAACTTTCTTCTGATTGGCTGCCCCTCACAGAAGATTCAAACGCAAGGTGGGTGGGGTTTCTGTGATCACAGCCAGAGCTGAAAAGTACATATTCGGGATATCCACTGACATTATACGAAGTTAAATGTAGAAAAATCTCCCCAAAACTGAACGTTTCAAGCAGTTTACAGCCTGAGCTCATTATTTAAAACATGTGAGCATCCACCATTGAAACATCAGATACTCCTTTTTGTAAGACTTGAAACCTGCTTTTCTTGCCCGACTAGACTTAAAGACAGGTTAGAAACAACCAAAAACAGAACCATGCCTGCAAAGTAGAAAGTTGCTGGAGTTTCAGGTATGAACATGTCTACTTGTCTGTTATATCCTGCGAGGGAATCACAGCCTTTTTCAAAACACCCCCAGAAATCTTTGCAAGGTCCCTGGGTCCAGTTAGAGTCTTGCATCCAGCACAAATGGCGTATTTGAAAAATGGGAGAATGGAAAACAATTAGGCTCTTTACAGCCTAATCATCCATTACATGTCAGCTCCCATGTGCTGTGTCCCAATCAAACTGCAGTTCCTTCGGGTGCTTTTAACATTTCACTTCACTAGAAGAAAATGCTCAAATTAAACTCAAGCAGTGACATAAGCTACATTATGTGTGTCTCTCATGTTGATAAGTGTTGGCTCCTTGGGAACACTGAGTCACAGTGAGCGGTATTTGACTCAGAACCACTTGACCAGACAGGGGAAAGCCAAGACACCTGCGCCATTCCAGCTCACTGGCTCAATCAATGGCTAGGTGGTGTCGGCCACACACACACGGTTTAACTTCAGCTTTGTGTCCAAACTGAACTTTATTATAAAAGCATTTTCTGTAAAGGAATTTCCCACTCAGCCCCCACAGTGACAGCTGTGTACAAACACATGCAGAGGTCGAGGCTCAAACCTGCCAGGACGCCAGCCCACGTAGCGAAGTCGTACCACGCCTGTCTGACACACTGCGACGTGAACTCACCTCAGAGCCTAGCAGACCCCAGGTGGCCCTTGTGGAAAAAGCATCTAGACAATACAGTCCAGAAGATGCCTGAGTGAGCAAGTAAGCAAGAGCATATCAGAAAAAGGGATACTTTTGGATTGAGATGTTAAAAATATGGTGCATCCATCAAACAGCACTTAAGAAAGGATCGATTTTCCAATGCTAGGAGATCTGGGAGACGAATTCAAAATCCTGCTACTATGTCATGCCAGATTTGACAGTCGTTTGCATGAGCTTTGCACAATGGTTACGTACAAACGCAAAAACCTGCTGAAATCAGAGTCCACTTCTGTTAGACCCTTTGTATACTTTAATAAAACAGGTTAAGAGGACCAGCAGGGAAGGGCAACGGCGCCTCAAGCCATGACCACGAAATCTCTCCAGCAGGCCAATTTTGAACACGGGACTGAACCTAACAGCCACTGAGCTTGTGCCAAGAGCGCTGACCCATGCTAAATCAGTTCAGTGTTTCAGAGAGAGGGCTACGGCACGGTTTTGTCATAAACTTTGTGATTGGAATGACAGACTTTAAAAAAGACAAGGGATGGAGGAATGGTGGTTGGAGGGGGGGTCATGAATAGCCTTAAGGTATGCTGCACTGTAATATCATTTGTTCACCTTTTGTTGCATCTAAAGGGGAATGACCACAAAGTCCCCGATCTGAGGAAGGATTCATCTTTCCATTTGTGGAGCTTTCTGAAGGCCAGGAATCATGTCGCAGAGCTGGAACACCTGGGACTTTTTACAAGGCCCGAAAGGATCATAATAGACAGACTTAAAAAAAAACATTCTCCACTGTCAGAGAGTTCTAACCCTGTCTGTTCAGATCACAAAAAAATCAGATGGTCATGGGGGGGGAGTAAAGTGACACTTCGCCATGTGGACAAGAGGCGAGCTATGGTTAATTGCAATGAGTTGTTCATCCCTGTGTCCAGTAAAGCTTGACATCTTCAAATGGTTCTGCCACCATCTAGTGGGAACTTTTGAAACTGCAGGGAGTATTCCCCCTGAAAACCCAGCTGGGACACAACCTGAAGCACCTCTCCCTAACAAAAGACCTGTATGTATGTAAGTCAGGGGACCGTGTCTGCACCTGCTTAGCCTTGTTCAATGTGTGAAACCTGAGGTTCAACGGGTATTTAAAGAGAAAACAGTTCGGGGTGAGGGATGGATAGGAGGAAGGATGGAAAGGTGTAGAAGATTGTTATTCTTCTTCTCTTTTCAAAAACAAGCCTGTCTGTCCAGCCTGGGGGGAGCACGGGTGGAGCCGTCTGACTCTCAGCTGGATGTTGATGAAGTTAGAGAGAGAAACAGTCAGGAGGTGAATGACTGACAGAGAAAAACACTCCAAGGCGTGCCACTTCTAAGTGCCTATCAAGAACTGGAAAGTCTGTTTCAAGTTTAAAATTATAAGTCAGTTTTATTATTTAATCTTTAGCTTCTTCTCTTCTTTCTCAAGTAGACAGGACAGTGGAAGATTACTGTTCAAAGCAAATGGCCAGAAGGCAACAAGAACCTCATCAGGTAAAGAAACGTGGGGGAAAACGTGTAATCTTCCCAAAGCTTTTGCAGGGTTCACTGGGTGGAATGGTTCTGCATTCATGCTGTCTCCATCTGGACCTGACAGGAAGAGCAACAACAGGACACAGGAGAGGTCAACTTTGCCATTTAGCGCCACTGAAACCTCCCCAGGCACCCATTGGGATGTTGGGCTTTTCTGTCCGTCCTGTTCTTCCCGCATCAAGTAACAGGAAGGCCAGCTACTGGCACCGGATTTTACTGGGCCACCATGAATGACACTCGACTGCATGACTGACGAGCATCCAAAACCACCCCTGTCACACCTGCTCTGGTTACAGCTCGAAGGAGCAGTTAGCTCCAAAGCTATCCAACAGCTTCAGAGTCTGCTGATCAACTTCAACCTGATGGGTTTATCTACACTGGTCCTTAGTGATATGACAGAAAATCTATTCAGCAGCCTGTGCGACACATGCTCATTTTACCAATACTGTTCTCTCAGTCTCAACAATGTGTCGCCTTGGGACTGAAATGATCGTTGGTCAAATGAAGGAGATCAGCTTTTACTGTCCACTGTGCTGCTGCTGCTTTTGTCTTCATAAATCCCTCTGATCTTGACAAAAAAAACATACTTTACTCTCAGTTTTTCACATGAGTCAGAACGAGTATTTTTTTTTAACTCAAAATACCTCTGTTTTACAATCACTGCTGCTACTTCCATTCCCTCATCCTATTAACATATAAAAGAATATAATTGGGTTTTTTTTCTACAGAACCTTTAAATCACATTTTAAATTTAAGAAATTCATCTTGCGGTATATAAATAAAAATAATCTTTATATAGATCACAAATGTGATGACAATATTTAATGTTAGTTTTCAGTTTTGACACTTCTTGATACTCAATCCTATCAAATCCTTTCAGTCAGTACCAAAACTGTATTGGGGGATAAAACTCAAACCTTAACTCTTTGAAGACTAAGTGATCATTGGTGACCCCAACCCTACCTCTAACCCTAGGCAATCAGAAAATGTAAGTTTTGATTTTTATCAAATTGTCCTCATACATCTTGGTAATCAGGGAACAAAGAAAATAACTGCCTTGCCTTTCTCCAAAATATAGGATTAGGGTTAACACCTATGATGCACCTCAGAGGGTTAATGTGTTGCTAGGGTTAGGGTTGTCCTTTTGCTTTCCTCCACAAAACCTGTATAAATCTTTTGCTTTTTCCAAAATAGTGGACCATGAACTGATAGAAAGAAAAGATTTTCCAGACGGAAAACGAGACAAATAATGCTCCGTATGTCAACTTGATTCCAAAGATCCAAAACTGCTGAATGACGAGAAACACACTTTGATTGTGTCACTTTTGCAGTGCAACAAGCAATAATCAAGATGGAGAGTTTATAGCCACAAGCACATCCAGCAGTGGAAAAGAAAGGAGCGGGAAGAGTATCACAATTTAGTCCAGGAACTTAAACTTTACCATTACTGATTTTGGCAATATTTCCAAGTGGGGTTAAAGAATCCACTATCTCTACAGCTTTAGCAGCTGAGGACTAACAGCAAACTCAACCAACCTGTATTTAATATCTTTTCCATCTCTTCCTAATCTGTCTTGTTTGTCAAAGATGTGCAAAAAGGAATTAAATGAATATATAAATGAAACAGCAACACATTGTCTCTACCTCCAACTATCACCTAAATCCACTCTAGGAGTCCTGTCTTTACATCTTAATCCATTGCCTACCACTGTATAATCCTGGACTCTTGCAGAATGCAAGGCCACAGACTTGTTGAGCTATTAAATTTGCATAGTGTAATCAACAGCTGCATGTTGAAGGGTACACTATCTTGTTTTTGCATGCTCTTGTGTTCCCATGAAGGTCAGTTATGGTAGCAGACAGCACACAATCTTCCAGTCCATAAAAGAGGTTTCCAAATATTTGAGTTGTGATGATGTTACAGCTGGAGAGACAGAAGATGAGAGATGTACAACCCTGTGGGTTTAAAAGAAATAATAAAGCTGTACTTTTTTTTAATGGAAAACTACATTTATTTTACTTCAAGCCCCACTGGTGAGCTTCAGTTTTGGGTGTTGGTACCAGGGTAGCTGTGAAGAAAGATTAGATGTAAAATCAATTTGTATTTCAGCTACTCTACATCATATTGGCTTGTAGCAACCACAAAGTGCAAAGTCAGGCAGACAAAGTAGATAGAGTTACAGGCGCATGCACACAAGCATACATGACACAGTTGTAAGAGCATAATTGCAGTGTAACCAGCTGTGGTAAAGACAAACGTTCATTTACACACAGTGGAACTCCATTTCAATGGGCTGTGCATAATTGCAGTGTATTAAAGCGTGGTCTTTGGGAACGTTCATCCACATGACATTTTGAAATGGAAACAAAGAAATTCAAAAATCCTCCTGATGGCAGCCCTTTGCCTTTTTCTGGTTCTTCTGTGGAAAAACACATTGTTGGATAATGTCTTTCTCCTGCCTCGCTGCGGCGCTGCCAAAGTGTCACCACGTCGATTCCTATTAAGCGTGAGGCGCGTGGCGTTGGTGGGACAGGGTTGTGTTTTCTGGAGTGTGCCATGCGTCTTCTCGTTAATAGCCGTTAGCTTTACGAGGGATTGGGGCTGCTTAAAATAAGACTTGGCGGTACCTGGCGCAGTTTGTGTTCCTGGAATGACTGACTGCTGTGGAGGAGGAGTAGCAGTAGTAACGATGAGCAATAGGAAGAAGTGTATGCAAAGAGCATATAGAAACAGGTCAGGGGAGCAAATGTGGACTATCGATGTAAACCCAAGATGAAGAAAAGTTCATATCAACAAGGGCGGCTTCATCCAGTGTGAGAGGTTAATAGGGAAAGTGAGCTCTCATCTCTCAGGCTCAGGTGGGATGTTTTTTTTAACAGCTCAGACAGAATCAGCACTCAGCCACATGTTGCTCATAAGCATCCAGTCTTTCCACATAAAATACATCCGCTTATGTGTGTGTGCACACGCATGCACGCACACACGCTATATAGATATAAATCTGTGTTTGGGTCAACCTGTCTTTCCAGAGTGCCTAAACATCTGAAGTCATTCTCCCCTTTCAGCCACCTCAACACACACACACACACACACACACACACACATAAATGCATTAAAGAGAGAGTCATCTAATTTACAAGAGAAATGGAAAGCTGTATTTCAGCAAACGAGGGTCTACTAATATGGTCGAGTATGACCCAGGGCATGC
This sequence comes from Paratilapia polleni, assembly GCA_015106735.1. Classification (NCBI taxonomy): domain Eukaryota; kingdom Metazoa; phylum Chordata; class Actinopteri; order Cichliformes; family Cichlidae; genus Paratilapia; species Paratilapia polleni. The sequence goes on along the minus strand of VUQI01003976.1, from coordinate 31,637 downwards.
CAAGAAAATCAACACATGAGTCTCTACTGTACTGCATATTTCCTATAGAGTACTACAATGAATGGCTGGTAGAGGTTTTGCAACTGCAGTCCAAATTCTCCCACTTCCTGTGTAATTTGTACTTAATAAAAGCTCCTATTAATATGTTATCTTCCCAATAAATATTAACTGTATGAATATATGTAGAAAGCAACATAAATGTAAAAGAACAAACAACAAACAGAGGCTCAAATTCAATTTGTCCTCACAAAAACCATCTGACCACAGAAAACCCCATGAGCTAATAATGGATGCATGTGCAAGGCAAAACCAAGTTGGAGTACATCAGATAAAATCTGATCTAACAGATGACAAAACATGAACTAAACATAATAACAAAGCAAGAAGAAATGGCCAAAAACTCTGTAGGGACTTACCAAATCACCTTCTTCCTGCAACAGAAACGCAGCTTCACACACAGTGGCATGGACACTCAGACATGCATAAAAGCACCAGAGCCACCCATACAGGAAGATACCCACCCGCCAGGTGTGTCAGCTCACCTGGATAGACCTGAAACTCGAGTTCCTCCTGCCAAAGGGCTCACTGTGCTCCACCCTCCTTTACACTACAACTCAATAGCAAACAGACAGAAAGGATGTGACCCTGGCACAAAAAACAGGACTTTTCCATGACTTACTGAGAAACTGCAAGTATTTTTCATAAACAGCTGTTTGTGTAGACCTGAAAGCCTTACTTACATACTGATCAAACCATATTTCCCTGACTTTTCTTCTGTTATACACCTATAACACTGTAACTCCAAAAATGTCCACATAATGTGCAAAGTAAACATGTTATACTGCAGACATCTTTTCAAAATGTGATGACAATAAAGAACCACTAGATGGAGCAATCAGTGCACTAAAAATCTTCACTGCTCCAACACCGAGCAGGAACAACTACTTTGGGGAATAGCAGACAGCTTGCATTTACATTGTTGCTTCAGTGCGTATTTTGTGCACAGGTGTGTGTTTGTTTGTGTGTGTGTGTGTGTCTCTGTCCCCATCATGACCTCAGCCGTGCCTCAGGGTGCCAGTAAATACAGGCATCAGTAATCTCATCCACTGCCTGCAAGGCAGGGCCCCATTATTCCTAATGACAAGGAGGGGCCACAGAGGAGACTGTTTTGTTATTGATGCTCATTTAGTTCAGGCAGCACACAAACAAAGAAAACTATAATGTCTATTAATAAATTAGATCACAATGCATTTCGAGAAAAAACAGTGGAGTGTTTCAACAAGAAGACTTACATACTGTAATAATATAGCAAGAGTTGAGCAAGTTGTTACGTTGCCAATCTAGCTGAGATTTCCCAGTTAAAGAAGAGCAGTTATGTACTGTATACATCCTCTGTATACATCATCAGGGCTTTTTCATTGAACACATATTTGCATGCCATGGCATGCAAAGCACAGCTGAAAATAATAAAATGAGTGATGCCCAAATTCAGGTTCAACCAGAGTCTGGCAAAACAAGCAATATAAAGGAAACCCCTTTGAGCTCAGGAAAACCAGATAGAAGGTCATCTCAAGAAGCATATCCATACATCTGGAATTTTCAAATACAGCTTTACAGATGCATGGCCAAAAACACCTGATGTGGCTTTTCCAGGTGACTCAATATATGTCACCATTTGCCTCCAAGCATGCTATAAAGTATCATATGATGCAAGAGATAATGGCAGACAGGGGCAGATCCACAGCTAATGCTGTTCAACATCACTGCAATAATCTTACTATAATACACTCTGTTTCTGTGTCTGTTTCTTTGTCCATTAGACCATCAGGAGTTGAAAAACCAAACTTGGCACACAGATGTGTCTTAGGCCCCTTAGGTCATTATGGTGCCTAGCAACCAAAATGACCTGTTTTTAGGATTTATGCATCTATAAATCCTTATAACAGCATCGTATAATTTTTATTTCATGATAATAACATCATAATTTATATCCATAAAAGCTGAATTATACATGCCTTGCAACCACCTAACAACAGGCTAAAATTACCCACTTTTAGCATATAAACAACATCTATCACCCCTGTTTTTTACTTTTCTTAATGTGATGAAGTATATCAGTTTGCCAACAGCATGAACAGGCCAAAAAATACTGCAGCGTGGAGATGTAATAGTAATAATAATCTACTGCTACATTTGATAACAGATCAGAGAAATGGAGGATGAACAAAAGTGAGTAGACGCACAAAAAAAAAATCTTCAACCACCTCCAACAAAGCATAATGCTTTGGAAAATATGCAAGAAAACTGTTCCCACTTAAGGTGGAAACAACAAACTTGTATCATCACAAACACACCGTCAAGTACAACCAGGCTATGAAGGCATGCAAGGAGGAGATACGAGCAGCTGGTGATGTGTGACCCAAAAGTAAACAAATGCCTCAACCGAGCATTGCCGGAGCACTCACTAGTTGCACTCCATCCGACAGGAAAAGCAAATGGTGGATGGAAATTACTGATGCAGTTACATATTGTTTGTCCAAAGATAGGATACCAAGCCAAACGGTGGAAAATGAGGGCTTTAAACAACTGGTTAAAAAGCTCAAACTGGGACACAAGATCTCAGCAAATATTTTTCAATTGCAATTTTTTTATGTGAAAATACTGTGCAGGCTGCTGAAGAATTACAAGGTTAAGTTACTTTAGTTATTGTTAAACTAAAGTGTTAAGCAGTCATATTATACTTTTACCTAACATTTCCAAGGAAAACACTATGTTTGCTACTTTTGTGGTTGTATTTGACTTATGTTGTGTCACTGAATATAATGCTGTGTCAGTACTATTGCACTGTAATGCTGCTGCTGCTGCTGCTGGCACCTGGTGGCAATGGATTCACACTTCGGAATAGGTAGTCTGTCATCAATGACAGTAGCTCATTGGAAAAGGACAGAAAATGCCCTTTGTTTTGTTTGCACTGGCAAATGCTGGTGCCTGCAAGCTGCAATCACCAATAAAATGTTTTTTTCTATATCATCATAAACATCATCGCAAATTTCCTTGAAATATTGTGGTATAATTAATGGGTTATACTGCCCACCCCTAGACCTCACAGTATCATATTATCCCAACCGAGCCCTCCCTGAGTCTGGTCACTTCCTGTTTAAAGGGCGTTCTTCCTCCCCACCATGCTGGTTCGTGGGGGACTGTCTAATTGTTGGGGTTTTCTCTCTAATATTGTAGTATCTTTACCTTACGTTATAAGCAGCCTGAGGTGACTGTTATTGTGAACGGACACTATATAAATTAACCTGAACTGAAAAACATGTTACTTAAGGTTAACAGTTATTTTTACACGGAGACAAAATAATATGTGCCCTAAAATTTGAAGTGTGCTCTGATGTGGAAACATTTTTTTTTTTTTTTTTTTTTTTAAGCGAGATTGAACG
>VUQI01003976.1:6547-18411 GCA_015106735.1 Paratilapia polleni | reverse complement strand
AATAATGAAGGTGGATAATGCAAAAAAAAAAAAAAAAAGAAACACAGCTAAAATGCTACTGTGTTTGTCACAGTGTGAGTCCAATCCTTTCAGCAGATCACATTTTCAAGATGAAAGCATTACCAAGACATCAGACATGAGCAGATGGGACAGATCTATAGAATCAATTCTGCAGTGTCATAAAATACCTACAGGCCGACAGGCTTAACCTTGGAGACTGCAAATGCAGCTTTTTCCACTCCATGGTGGTGTCTCGCACACACAAATACAGGCTGTTAGAAATCAAATATCATTATAGTCACCCCCTGGCAGAGGGACAGCAGCCATAATGGAGTGTCAGCAATCAGCACCTTCCAAATTACCAACACACACAGGTCAACCTGCAGCTTAATACAGCGTGTGTTCATGGGGTATACGGGGGTGAGCGCATGGGGGCGCCAAACCTTCTGGCGCCCTAAATCTTCTTTACTCCGATCCCTCAGCCTGATAGGAACCATCACAGCCATTACAGATTTTCACTGTGATCACACATACTTTGTTGGTGTTTCTTACAGATTTACATTCTGCTGGTGGAGACGTCTCAGACTGTAACTAGCAACAGTAGTCCTTATTCTGCTCTGCTTGATAAGCGCAGCGTTAGGAGCACAACAATGAACCAGTACTCCACCTACTGCAAGTTCTGTTAAGAGTGGCCCAGTAGCATCACAGCGGTCATTCAGATCAGATGAAGGACTACCGTCCTTGGTAAAGTCAATGTGTGGGGCAAATTCATTTACAATTTATGTATAAAGTGATATAAGATCCCAATGTATCCTACAGTGAAGAACAATGACTTCCAGTTAATCTTCCAATTAAAGCAACTGATGAGCACAGCTCTGCAGTAACTCCTTGTTCCTCTGGAGCTTTAGAGTAGGGTTGCTGGTTGAAACAATAATGGTAGTGACTTTGTATGTGTGTGTCCAAATCTATGCACATATTTCTGTTGTTGTGGTTCTTGATGAGATAAGCAGTAGCTCCAGGTGCTTGGGAGGCTCAATGGAGCCCGTCAGAGCATGATCTCAACAACTATTTGGCTCCACAACACATTTGATCGATTTGAATCAAGATCAGACATGACGCATCAGCTGATGTTGAATCACATTAACATATGTGCCTGTGCAGGTTTAGCATAAGCTTTTTGGGAGGTAGGAACATAGTTTAGGTAATGGCTGAGTAGTGCCAAATAAAACATATTTTTAGAAACTATGACCTCTTTTTTTTTTTTTGTATCGCTCCAGATCACCAAGAGCTTTTAATCTGTCGGACTGAAACCAGACACTTTTGTATATTTCAACATAAGCCTCTGCACTGAATGGTTTGCTTCTGGTACTTCAGAACTCCTAAGAACGAGAACAAAACCAACACCGGGCAAGTTCTTACATGCAATTAAGAGCTAGACTCAAAGATACTGTGAGGATTAAGGAGAAAGACAAACAGGGCTATTGACATAGAATTTAGCTTTGTGCTGCTGGGAAAGTGAGCGCACTGAATTCACCTGAGGCAGAGAATGGGGGAAACGGACCAGGACAATGCAGCAACTGAAGTCAGGGAGGCGAGTCAAAAGGCCTCCTGCACCGATTAACACATTCCTCTGCATTCCTGCTATGCAGTACGTGAAAATATTAGACTGATAAATGAAAACAGCGGTGTGTATGACCTCTCTTTTTTCCTGGCAACCCAAATCATTTTGGCTTTGGTTGCTGGGAAGGAAAGAGGAGGCATGAAGTGGGGAGTGGGGGATTGAGAACAATGCCTCAATTGAGTGTCAGAGTGGTGCCCCCAACTCTAAATGTGACTCACCTCATTTAAAGCAGTAAGTCTTTAAGAGACTAAACTCTAACAATGTGCTGAAAAGGGTGTTCAGGGGACTTTGAATGTCTCACTAATGTGCTTGAATTAAAGATCAAGACTGTATATTCAGTGTTCCTGTAAGAAGAAATCAGTTGCAGCTTCCTTCAGTGTTCTTTCACATCTATCAGATAGGTGTCTGAATTGAGAGACAATAATGATCCCTTTTATCGACGTCAGCCTTTCTAAGTGGCTAAGCAGCACCTGTCAGCACCCTGATAATCACGTACACAGAAGAAGAGAATTCAACACACACATCTCCATTAAGTTCCCCTGCCTCCCCACCCTCTTCATCCCATTCGCTGAAGCGCTCTCATCCCCACGCTCCTCCACATTCCACGCACACAATGATGTAAAGCCAGCACTTCCTCCTCCACTCTAGCAAAATGGTATCAGTTTCTACTGCAGCCCGGCTCTCATTGCCCTGCTGCTTTGTTACTGAAATCAGAGCTATGTGGACACAGGTTACTTAGTCTGGAATTTTAAAAGGAAAAAAAAGGTTTCTGAAAGATTAAAAAAGGTTTATAATCTTTCAGAAACATACTTACATGTTGTAAGCATGTTTTGCTGTAAACTCATTCACTAATATGTGTGTAGAAATGTTCTTACCCTGCACAAAACATAAGTGCACACACAAAATTACCATCGAAATTAATGAAACGTGCTCACTGGCCAATTTTGTTCTTACCACTGTGCGTATGTTAGTGAATCAGAATCATTCTAAACCAACAGGCTTGTGCAGTCTGCATACTATCTGCATATTCCCACACCCAAATTTCTCTGTATAAGGAAACAAGTTTACAGCGACAATGTTGTAAGAGGGAAGCCTGCACTGCTATGGCAAGAAAGCAGGAGAAAACCACCTGAAGAAATTTAAACAATAGCGTCCGAGGAGGAGTGCCAAAAAATTAGACTGTAAGTGACGACGTATAGCAAGGATGGAAGTCATTTTTTGTGAAAGATAAGATAATTTAAGGAATATGTTTAAATTAAAACATTAAAGTGTACATCTTTTCATTTAGTATTTTGTTTTCTTTACATGTAATTTAATTTGTTATTTTTATTTAATTCCAATTCTGAGCATTTTATGGCTTATGGTTTGGAAAACTGTAAATAATAATAATAATATACTAATAATATAAGTGACAATTAGTAGTAGCAGCAGTAGTATTCCGTTTAAATATGTGTGAGTAAATTTTCTAGCCAGGCCTTCATCATTTATTTGTATGCATGGTCTGAGGCAGTTCCAAATTTGTTTGTAGAGTACGAACAAATTAAGGTACGAAAATACTGATGAATCACAGATTCATGACTTACGCACAGATTTGTGTGTAAGGACTGTTTGTGAATGGGGCCCATTGTCTTTTATATTCCATCTTGCTGCTTCCTACTTAGCTCCCTATTGTCTGATTTTTGTAGTTTTGGACCATTCATTGTTTGGTTGAAGTATAAAGCTCTCTTTTGACCACCCAACTGCCAGTTTATGTTGTGTCTGCATATTTTATGCTCTTGTGAACTTCAACAAACACGACTGTATCAGTTTGTTACCTGATACCTAACACTGACTTGTGTTAGGTATCAGTGGTTATTCTGTTCATAAATGCAACTAAAACTGTGTTGAGCTCTGCTGCTATATCACTGCTTTTCCCCGCCTAATTCGGCACACAAACCTTATATTACTGAAACCACATTTTGGGCCTTACTGGAAAACAAGTGACTGCACAGATCAGGAGGGAACTGCAGATACTGAACAAACAAATAAAACCATTTTCCAACTAAAGTTGATATCAGCTGGCACACACAAGAGAAAGAACAACCTCGAAACTTTACTTTGGATCCAACATATTCAAACTACTTAACCACATATTTCCAGTGTCCAAGTACAAATGGGAGTAACTATCACTGCAAAATTCTGACACATGTTGAGTGTTTCTAGATAAAGTTTTTCTTGGAAATAACCTCACCCTTTGGCTGAAAAACTCCAGATAATGCTTAATGGATTAGTGGAGGAGTACCTGGCTGCTATCTTTACTAAATGCATGACTGAGAGAAGATGCCTGGGTGGTGAACACTGCAAAACCTCAGTGTATCTAGCTGAAACTGTAGTTTTGACAATTAAAACCTAAGAAAACACTTACACACTCTGTGAGGAGCTAGGATGCTGCATGACACCAGTGATAATCCTTATTTCTGTGAATGGTGGCCAGGCTGAGATGCTCTAATGCCTCATTACACAATAAGCCATTCACTTCACCCATTCACACTTGCAGCTGTCCAAATCACATAGCTCAACTAAAGCATTTTCCAAGCCTTATTAGGCTTCACCGACTTTAAAACAACTGTTGGGGATGAATGAGGATGTGTGTGAATCAATAGTGAAAGTCAAATCTTAATGTTGTGGTAAAGGACATGCATGGTGTCTGCAGCTTGAATTCCCCATGTTTTACTGAGAAATTCTTGTTCAAAACAAGAGTGCAATAAACACAGTACAAACTGCTGTCACAGGTGTGACTGACAAGAAGAGAGCAAACTGGTGAGTGACCATTTAACACACAAGCAAATATACCCAAGTGTGCACAATACACTCAGTGATGCATACGCACAGTTACACACAAGCAACAAAGCATTACTGTCCTTAGTGTTTACTGACTTTGCTCTGCAGTCTAAATGCCAACAGCCCTGTTGAAGCTTTGAAAACTCAGTCCTATCTAAAGTTTTGGAAAAATCAAAAAGTGCAGTTTTCTAAATGAGATTCTGAATGGATATACAAATTGGCTGTCTCGTGTATCATGTGAAGATACATGTAAAAATGAATGCAAATGTTATTGTAAGAGAACTCAAATGATGTTAAAGCCACGAATGCCTGCGCAGTAATCAGTCTCCTCAGGATGGTCAAAGCCAGGCTGCTGTGTGAAATTTCTGCCTGAGCCAACTGTGAATAACAGCATGGAACAAATGTATCAAGTAGCACTAAATAAACTTCACATGACGCAAAAAAAAGGCCCATTTCTGCCACCACCACCCCATCAGTCTATATAAGGTTTGATCATTTTTGTCACTCAGTCAGGTGGGTCCAACTTCAGTGCTATATTTTATTATATAATGTTCACTTCAATTTGACATGGTCACAAGCCTCTATGTCTATGTGTATGATTTCAACCTCAAGACTAGTATGAGTGTCATATTTGTAGGTGCACAGCAGAGATATTGTTCATGTTCTGTCTGTCTAATGGCCCCTTGAGGATGGCTCCAAAACCAAGTCAATCCCCATAGACGCCCTTACTTATTTATTTATTTAAATAACTCATCCATTTAAACACTGTTAAGGCTCAAGGTTAGGGGCGTGGTCACTTTGATTGACAAGTGTGACAACACTGGCAGCTGTAGCCAATCACTGTCGGCTAGGTCTCAGCTCCACTAATTGGAGTCACTGAATTGCACCTCAAAACTGTGTTTTTGGCGTTGGAGCCTACTGGAGCTTTTTTTAATGGAATTATTTGACAAATACTATGACTTGCTGTGATGGACAAACCATCCAAGAGGGTTGTGTTCCAGCTTTAGTGAGTGAAATCCTGGTATTAGTCTGTTACGTAGCGCTCATTAGCATGTGTCTGTATGTTACCTCCGTACAGTTTAGGGATGACAACTTCCATGTTCTGGTGCTAATATGGTAACATGTGGCTCCAAAAAAATAACATGGGGCAGCCAAAACGCTAAACCTCAGTGAATCCAGAAACCAATGGGTGACATTATAACAGCTCCCGTTATCTTTTATATGCACTCTATGGTCTACACATATTAACTTCATTATGTTAGCTATGCATCTCTCTTCTATGAAGAGCTGTTATTTTGTCTTCCCTTAAAGCAGTTTTCAATCCAGCACTGTCAGGAGCTATGAACTTATCCAGTTAAGGAAAGTCAACACACCCTAAAACGATAGAAGAACGAAAACTGTGTCAGTATATTCCAGAAGTAACAATACACCTGAAATATCACAGGTCATAATGACATTATATTACACTGTAGTTTGGTTTGTTAAAGTCAAAGCATAGCCAAGTGGACAGCTACTCAGACAGATGTGGTTACAACGTTCACACATTATGCTTAATTTATCGTACCACGATTGTGTCTGTTTGTGTATGAATTTGTTTATAGAGAGCCTATGGAGAGGGGTTTTCAATCAACGCAAATGTGCTCCCCTGCAGTCCCTCAAAATCCCAGCTGCACACCGCTCAATGTCAGTGGTGCTGCGCGTCAGTCAAATGCTAATTGGTTGACAAGTGAGCCGGAGTTGGGAAGGGTTTGACAGTGGAGCTCACCAGGAATGGGAGAAGTGTGAAAAAAACATCAACGATATAAAAATAAAACACAGTATGAAAAGCAAGGACAGTGGCTGAAGGACACTTTCCATTGTCGGTTTCACTTCAGCTCTTTGTATAACTTTGCTCTTCTCTGCGGCTGGCTAAAGGACCAACAACAGCAAAAGCAAGAGTAGCCCACATACCGGTTGTACCACATAATTTTGACACTGCCCCCATCTGACAACAGACACTTTCTGCAGTCCATAGCTGCCCATGAACCCCAAAAAAGCTTCCACCATTGAACCATTATTTCAGCTTTAATGTGCTGTCACAAACAACTCTCACTGCTGTGAGCGTTAGAATCCAGTCCTTGCTGAAACCGCTGAAGGTGAGGTTAACACCAGTAAACCTTTATTAGCACTGAAACACTCCTTTCCAGCATTTGTCTCATACTGTGTCTCACTGGATGGGGAGTCTTCTGCAATATACTGTAGGTATTAATCAAGCAGGACACATGTCTAGGTTGCTGGTGATAAAAGAATGCTTTGACACTAGAGATGGATAACGATAAGATTTTAATTGATACCGCTGCCATTATTGATTCTTCAGTTGTGTTTTGTACCAATTTTCTTATTGATTCCTGATCAGCTTTACATGTAGGGGAAAAAAGTAGGCCTATGCAGGTTTTCATCATCAATGCAATTTATCTCAGAGTCTGAACACCATGTAGAAACAGGGAAGAAAGAATGGCTTGCATGCCAAAGTCCCTGTTTTGCAACTGTGATAAAACATGCCTGTATTGATTCCAGTGGATTGGGCAATTTCTTACCCATTTTCATCTCGAACTGGCTCTCAGTTCATATCCCTATCTACCACAGCAGAGAGGGCAAATCACCACGAATGTCTTATTAAGCTTTTCAAGTCAAAATCTAGCTTCAGAAGATGGAGATTAGCTGACTATAACATAAAATCCTTTATGTCACAGATGCACCTCACACCATTAGCCACTGAGGACCAAGACTGTGTGGATTTTGACTGTCAACACTACAGTAGAGTACTCACTGTTTACTGGTTCCTCCCTCAGGGGAAAATTGTGCTATTCAGCAAAAACACTCGGTGTCAGTGTTTGAACTAAAATGGGAATTTAGTTCAGTTATGATAGCTTGAATTTATCACTGTGGAGGCTAACACAATGAAATGATTTGAAACCTAAACTCTAGATAACTTACTGACCTCTTGGAATTACTTTTCACCTCACACTTCATATCTTCCAGGTCAGCTGATGAGGTATCCTGCAAACGTGTAGGAGGGAATGAACACCAGTGGTATCCAGCAAAACAGACTTACATTGAACAACTGAACTTCTGACTGTTGGATATCAGTAAAAGCTGGAGGGGGGGATCTTATTTGCGTAGCTCATCAGATAAAGAGGAGTTTCTATCACCTTTTAATAATTTTAGATACAATGAGATACAGATAATCTGTACCTCAGTTTAACCAAGCAGCTTTCATCTATTTAAACCTCTTGAAAGCTTATCATGCACCCCGTTCCCTCCTCTTCAAGCATTTGACTTTTGCATTTGGGATCAAACACTAATTCTACAACACAGTTTACTCACAGAGATTTAGTTACAGCTTTATATTTACTTCTCTAACCTCAAAAAAGAAATGTGCATTGCTTTAACTTTCTGAAGGAAAATCTGAATCTTCTCCACCACACTTTAACAAGAGACCAAAATATTTACTGTAGATTCCTTTATTCCCCTGTAACAGCTAGTACACAATAAGTATCACTGAAAACTAAAACATCACAAGTAAATTTGTCTACAGCAAAGCAAACTAAACACCCAGAAGAGACTCTTTAGATGTGTCAATATCCTTCTCTTGTCCATTGCTTCTGAGCATTTTGGGTTCAGCTGTATTGTTGGTAAATGTATCCCTGGCAGATCTCCCTATGAGATTTTGGAGCTTTAACACCACTATCCTTCTGTTAAAAAAAAGAAAAAAAAAGCAAGCTGTTCCACAGTGGCTCACTGGCACACAATACTCCTCTGTTCACTGGATGCCAAATGGTCCAGTCATCACCCTTCATGCCACCCCTCCACACTCTACCCCAACCCCTCTTTCACCATCTCTCTCAGGATTTTTTTTCACTGTCTGTGACAGAAGCTGCCGATGGTCAGTCAGATTAGCATCCAGCCGCTGAAGAGGCAACTCCAAAACAGACAAATAAAGAGCTGCTTTGTGTCTGTCTGCTGCTGATGACCCCGGAAATAAGAGAGGAAACTGGGTGAACAGAGAAAGAGCAACTGTTACAGGCTGGGTTTGCAGGAGAAACTGGCAGCACCTGGCTAATCATTATGTCCCATATCAACAAGACTCCCTTAATTTTTATTAAGAATCACGTGCATGATCCTTTAATAGTAATTTGTGTTTCATATGTTGTACCGGTGTGCTGTGGGATTTTGTTTTAGTCATATATTATTACAACAAACAACTGTCCAGATAGAAATGAACAACCTTTAACAGTATCACCACTTTGTTTGCACTCATTTCCCAACGCAGAGACAAATTTTATTCCCTAAAAATATTTTCTAAAAATCCTATGGCAAAGTCCATTTGGACAGTCTTCGGATGGTGGATATTGTCAAAGGTTCTAATAAAAAAAAAAAAAAAGCACAACTAACTACTAAAACTGTGCCTAGAAACTAAAGTGAAAGCTGTAACACTGAGGCTTCGTATTGGTTTCAGGTAGAAAAGCTGGCTAATGCTAACACGGTGCCAAGCAAGCTGAAGAAGACACCAAGCATCCCTTCTGAAAGAAAACTGGTCTACTTCAAAAGAGTGCTGAATCTGATCCAGAAGTCACAAGACCATTTACTGCATAGTGTGAAGGTGTCTGAAAAGGTGATGGAGGAAAAGAAAAGAACGCACGTGTCATGCTAGGTGCCTTCATCTGAGAATACAGTTAAAAAAAATCTGAAGGCGTAGAGGCTATTTTGCACCAATATGAACACAGGTGTCTGTTGAAATCTTGGCCTACCCTTTGGTCTGCCCTGGCTTTTAAAAACCACTGTGTTATATAAGTATTGCTATGGTGCACTACTGAACAGAAAGCTGAAACATTGAAACAAGTTGAGACATTGAGTCAGGAGGTCTCAAGTTATGCAGTACAATATCAATCAGAAAAGCTCTTTGAGCAAGTTATATTATCATAAACAATCGCTGTGACCCAAACCCCATCTCCACCCTTCAGATCTATTCAAACTCTATTCAAATCTAAATAGACTACCGATGGTGCATGATGGTGCAGCCTGCATCTCTGCAGAGAAAGTAAACTGCTGCTACACACAGTGCTCCATGAACACCACATGCCTTCTGCTATCAACTGACAATCCAATGGAAACTATAAATATCGCACTTTAATTTCACCCGAGCCAAAAAAAAAAAAAAAAACTCCACTCAAAGGACCTTTCATAAGGTTACTCAGCAATTAGTGGTGAGCAAAGTTAGCAGAGAAGTCAGTCCTTTGATATGAGGGTTCTGTGTGATAGGAGGCAGAGAGTGATTATAACTGTTTAAATTTTAGGATGGTTGTCAAAAAAAAAAGGCAAATACCTCATTTCGACTGTGGTAATGTTAGATTCAGAATATGGCAGGCATTCGTGCTGGTTTCTGTACAAGGTGAAGGCAGTTTAGGTCCAATGTGGCAAAATGAATTTACATAAGCTGGCAACTGGCAATTGACATGGTGTAGCAGAGGAAGTCTATGATTCCTAAATTAAACAACAACATATTAGCTAATAAAATTGTCTGACAGATTGGACAGTACACGTCAAATTTGCCAAACAAAACTGTAGAAGCACACAACATCACAAGAAACATGCTGCACATGCAGAATGCTGCAGTTCATACTAGACCAGAATGGTCATCACAACATGTAGGAGTCACAGCTGTAGTCACAAAAGGGCTAAATAATTTACTGTGAACATTTCTGTAGTTTTTTTTTAGTCCTGCTGTGTGCAACATGCAGTGTTTTCCTATTTACTATTTACTTGCGTAATCCTTATTTGGAGGAAGAATTAGGCTTACCACCCCCAAACTTTGTCACTCAGTCACTTATAATGTTTGCCGAGAATGTCTAGGATTACATCTGTCTTGCTTGTTAGTGGACATGGATGTAATGGTTAATGTGGTGGCGTATAATGGGCAGACAAAAAGGGACTAACAGAGCTCAGAGCTTAGCACACTGCCCCGCTGGTTTACATAGTTTACAATCCAGTCTCCTTGTCTGCCATCATCTAGACTGAATAGCCTTTATCATGTGGGCCATCAAAGAGTGAAGATTGCATAGTTAATGGTCCTATTAGACTGTTGTGAAGGGGTATTCACAGTCAAAATGCCCTAATTGCGCTCAATAAGCAACAAGGGAACAGACACAGAGTGGGCCTAGTGGGCTAAAGATGAATGAATGCTTGCCCAGTATATGCACACACAATCACACACACAGAAGCCTGAGAACATGCTTTCCAGATCAGTGACAAAAGCATGCATTCACACACACACACACACACACACAAACACACACCTCCCAGGATTTACACGTAGTGGAGTGTAGTTGAGAAACAAATGAAGGGGCTGAGAAGGTAACAAATGAAAATGCTGCCTCTGGAAAGGGTCCCTGCCAACTGACAGAAAACAGGCAACAAGAGAGAAAAAAAAAAAAAACGCTTAGCCTAATGAGCACCATTCTGGAGGCCTGTGCAGGATGCCACCCACAGTCACAGAGAGGCAGCATACCAAATTAGTCAGCCTCCTGCCACTCATCAAATCAATGCTTACAATGCAGCAAGGTCAAGGAGAGGAAAGACATCATGAGTGGCACCAGGAAATGAAACGTGTTTTATTCAAATGCAGCCATCCACTACATCGAGTATAGCATTAGCTCTAGCAGGCCAATGGCAACCTACATTAATGGATGGCTTAGCTGATACCCTTATACTCATATAGGGTGTACTATTTAAGCTGTTCTAGCCTGCCCACAATTGCCTGCATACTGCTTTGCAACCCACCTTACGCTGTTTGATATAAATCATCTGCAGCTAAGAAAACAAGAGCAGTTATATGATGACAGTTGGATCCCTTACTAGAAAGCACAAGGTAGCAGAAGAAAGGAAATACATTAAGTTCACTTCCTCTCTTTGTTTTACGACCTTACCCTATAGGACCTTTGAGCATGAAAGATCTAAAAATGGCAGTTTGCTGGAGAGCAAGTCGTGTTTGCCTCTGTTATTTGGCTCTCCCAGCAGCAAAAGACGAAGACGGTGCTGACATCAGCGTGTTATGTGTGTGTTACATCGCAAACAGCTTCTCATTACCCTTACATGAATTACAGTCTATATCAAACACTCAAGTTACCGTCAGGCTCTCGTCTCTGTTAGAGGTAAAGGCAAGGAAGGAAACATGGGTCACAGGACGAGTGCTTGGTAACTAAGCTCTCCAAACACTCTAAATATCAACACAGGCTATGTGAATACTGCAGCCTCATGGGCCATTAATACAGCAGTGGATACTCATCACTGACAGCTGACATGGATCCTGTCATGCTGATGGTGTAAACTTGAAGCCTTGAGGTCAAATAGCAAAAAAAAAAAAAAAGACGCAAAAAAACAAAAA
>VUQI01003972.1:0-10462 GCA_015106735.1 Paratilapia polleni | reverse complement strand
TGCAACTCTGCTTCCTGGTCCCAACTCTGGATAGTCACATTTTGGGGGGTTTAATAAATTCGGCCATATTTCTAGAAATGAGAGCTGCTCCATCCAAAGTGGGATGGATGCCGTCTCTCCTAATAAGACCAGGTTTTCCCCAGAAAGTTTCCCAATTATCTATGAAGCCCACCTTGTTTTCTGGACACCACTCAGACAGCCAGCAATTCAGAGAGAACATGCAGCTAAACATGTCACTCCTGGTCCGATTAGGGAGGGGACCAGAGAAAACTACAGAGTCCCACATTGTTTTGGCTAAATTACACACCGACTCAATATTAATTTTAGTGACCTCCGATTGGCGTAACCGGGTGTCATTACTGCCGACGTGAATTACAATCTTACCAAACCTACATTTATCCTTCGCCAGCAGTTTTAAAATTCCTTAGTCAGCATTGGGTAGTAGGATTACACAAAAGTTAGTTTGTAGACTTGAACTCTACTTGCAGGAAGGAGGGGAAGAAAGCAGGATATATTTTTTTAATCAACCTGTAGTTGATAAAGTTAGCAAATATTTACACAGTAGTACATGACACTTTTTAAATGGATTTGAATCCAGTATCTAAGATCATTTTGGCACTTTAATCACCTTTTTCTGTTTGCTTGTTTGTTTGTTTGTTTGTTTGTTTGTTTGTGTAGTGGAAACTTCTACATGTAGAAGTGATGAAAATGTTAGCAACACATTCAGCAGATAATCTATCTTTAAATTACACTCCTTTCTGGTGACTCACATCATTATTTGTTTAGTGAGTGAGTGAGTGAGTGAGAGAGTTAGTTAATTAGCTTTATATAAACCAGCATTAACAGATTTTTGGCCACTTGAGGGCAGCAGAAACAAGTCAGAAAAACAATGTTAGCATTTTGTCTCCCTATAAAGTGGTAGCTGGTGTTTCACATTCAGCTGCTGTAGAGTAAGTAATTAGAACCATTCTAGTTAAAATACATCAGTAAATAAAATAAAACAACATGTTTTCATAAAAATACTTAACAGGATTAAAGTTATAACTATAATTTTGAAGGAAAAAACTTAGATATTCTCTGAGATTAAAAAAGTACTTTCAGATGCTCCATTACTCATAAAGGGTCACCACAGTGGGTAGCTCCACATATTTCCTTTGGCAGACAAAACCAGGGAACATCACACTCAGCCAACGGGTCATGTTGGCTACGTCCATCTTTTCTACGGTCTATGACTGCAACCTGATTTCTACACCAAAAAAATAAATAATAAATAATACTTCCTCCAAAACGCCATGATTTATTTCTGTTTTTCTTAACTGTAGTAGCCTTAATGCATGCCCAGCTGCTGCCACATTAGCTTTTATTTTGAGTTGTTTTACTAAAGCTAAATGCTTCACTGTGTTCACTTGCTACTTCAGATTGTTTTTTGCTGTTTAGAGCCGGCAGGTCGTGTACAGTTGATGCATTAAAATTAATAACTGTTTCCTGCTGTGACTGAAGCAGTGAAACTGAACCACAACAACACAACTGTGAGCTGTAAAACCAGAACAAAGAGCTCAAAGGTGTTCAAATTATCAGTCTGAAGAAAATTATCTGTGCAAATGACACATTTTTTTAAATAAAAATAATGACTAAAGCAGCTTTAAAGAAAGATTTAGAGACAGAGAATGATGCCAGTGTGTTACTGTTGTACATTATGGAATGAGCTGGTTGGTGCCAGCTGACAGCTTAACATTTTCATTAGAAAACAAAGATTATTACTTTGGGCCGCACCTGCTGTGTGCATGCACTAAATCAATCACAGCTGAGGCTGCAGGGCTTTAATGGCATAAAAGTAATAAAGCATGTTCAGACACAGAAAGGGAAGCGGAGGATAATCTGGGGAATGTTATTGGATAATAATATTTTTTTTAAATTAAAGGTCAAATATTAACTTTGCCAGTTTGGTCTTGCACCTGAAACTGGATTGAGGCAATGACATCTTAGCCTGGATCAGTCCTGTCAGGCCTGTGTGTGATGATTAAAAAAAAAAACTGCCTTTCAGACATGAGAAGAAAAACAAAGGTTTAAAAGGAAAAGAAATATTGATTTAGTTTAAATTAATAAGGTGCTTTTCTTCAACTTCTTTGCCTCTAGGTGATCTGTCACTGAGCGCCGGTGGGCCAGGTGGTGGAGCTGCATCAGGAGGCTCTGGACTGATCACATCCAGCAAAGGCACCGCAGGCATCAGCATCACTGCTGTAGGAGCTTCCTCGGCTGCATCTTCAGGCGGAGAGTCTTTGGTTTCAGGGGCCTCAGGGACCCCAGGAGCAGGGGAAGTGTTTAGCACTGCTGGAGGCTCCTCAAGCATGTCCTATAATTTTGGAAGTGGTGGCAGAGAGGGGAAAAGGGAAGGGGGTCTAGGTGCCGTGACAGTTTCCACAGTGAACAAGACCGGCTACAGTTCAGGAAGATCAGGGGAGGCGAAGAGGGGACCATTATCCTCTGCACGCACTTCTTCACATGCTTCAAGGGAGAAGAAGAGCATCACCACCATGGCTGCAGTGCTGTCAGAGGCCTTTGACGGTTAGTCGTGAGTCAAAGGTCAAAATGTTGGATGTTTGAAAAGGTGCCAGCAGTAATAAGATCCTGTCAGAGCCAATTTAGGGGAAATATTCCACTTCCTGTTAACTTAATCCTGTTTGCAAATTTGTAATTTGTAAAATAGTTTGTTTAATAGTAGAAACACTCAAAATATCTAGATTACTGAAATATGTGAAGATTGCATCTTTCAAAATGAGATGCCTAATTATGGAATAACTGCCAGCAAATTACAATCAAACCCACTAATGTAAAAAACATAAATTCCTGTTAAAAAATAAAAATAAAAATTAACTAAATAAATAAAACCTATGAAAAGCTTTAGTAGAAACAGATAAAGTCATGGTGGGAAACATTTTTAGGAATAAAACATCACAGTGAAACGTACAAATTTACAGTTGGGGTCATAAATTGGCTGCAGTTCAGTCTGTGTTGCAGCAGGGGGCGCTTGCAAGCTAGTCCTCAATGAATAGGAGTGAAGCTAAACAGCTAAAATAATTATTTACACCTTTTACTAGAGAAAAATGACACTACTACATAATTTTTAGTTTTGCAAATATAACATCAATAATATGTCCAGTTGAAATAAGTCAGCACATACAGTACGTTCTTCAGGTTTTTTTATACAGGGAAGCCTATTTTGCCAATAAAACACTAGCATTCTGCTAATGCAGGCTGGTTGGATGGTTAAGGATTCATGGCCACGTCACCCACTGGTTTTGGACTATGCAATGTGGAGCCTCAACACTAGCATTTTGTCCACCACCATGTTGTTGGAGGCTTTTTTGGAAGTAGAAGTGACTACATTTGGATGTTAGTATAATTAACTGCACAGCAAGTCATATTATTTGTCAGACAGATTGAAATTATCCAAAAAGTACCATCATAGTTGAGAAGTGCAGTTCAGTGACTTCAGCTCGCTGAGGTGAGGTCCACCAAACATCGATTGGGAACTTGGTATCCACATAGAAGAGTTAGGAAAAGAATTTTTTTCTAGCAAGCTGTGATCATGTTTATTTTGGCTGTAAAGTTTATCATTTTCACATAGGAGTCTGTGGGGTTTGGCTTGTTTGGAGCCAGCCTCAAGTGGACATTAGAGGAACTGCAGTTTTTGATGCTTTAGTGTTGGCTTCATTTTTCAGGGCCAGAGGAAATCACTTGTTTACATCAGAACACACAATGATGTTTCCTAACAATAACCAGATGTTAGGAGCGTAGTTAAAGCACAACAGAAACTCTCGTGTAGAAGCAGCAGCTGGTTGTGGTGGTTGAAGGTGATGCTATCAGGAGGCTGCTGCTACAAATTGTCTGCTGCTGCTCGCTTCACATCTCAGATCAAAGTGGATCATGGTGCTATGACACCCCTAATACTCACAGAAAGGTATTTTACTACAGAAAGAAAGTGCTAAAAGAATTGAAAAATGGAGCTATACCTATCATCTGGAGCCCTTAAGCTGAAGACATGACGCAAATTTCCAGGAAAAAGGTTTTCTCTGTGAAATTTACATTTTTGGACTCCTCAGGGCCTCATTCATTTTGGACTACCTCAGCAGCGCCCCCTGTGAAACCAGAGGTCCAGAGAGTGGGAGTTCTTGAGTATTTAGAAGCTCTTTGATTTTATGTTTCAGAAAGTTCGAGCCCAAACTCATCTCCAGAGTACAACAGGAAGGAGTATGGTGAGTTTTTACTTGAATTTCAGATTAAAAACTGTAATTTGCACATTCTGGGGTTTGTTTGTTTTTTACAGGCAGTTCAAGTGCACCATCAACTCCTGTCACTAGAGGGAGAACTCAGAGCAGAGGTACACTGACAGCTCTGACACCCTCAGAGTTACAGTACCTGAATAATAAATATGAGTAACATGTCATGACAGTTCTGACTTCATTTAAAGGCTGTTATCAGGTAAAGTTATCAAGTCAGCTGATTGGTTTTGTTTGTGTTTAGAGAGTGAGATCAGAGTCAGGCTGCAGAGTGCCTCTCCTACAGGAAGCTGTGAGTATAACTCATCAGGGCTGTTCACACATCTAAATGCTAAAGAATTTATTTATTAGCCCTGTGTTTAAAATCCACTGCTACCTGTGCTGTTCAGGGACGGAGCTGGATAACGTGAAGCGCCTGCTGAGAGGAAACCGCTCCACCAGCACCAGTCCCACTCAGTCCCCTAACAACACACTGCCCATCCCCAAGAAGGCCAGCGTGGAAACGAGGACCCTCTCTGAGAGCTCTGCTGCAGGTTCAGTCATTTTAAAGGATTCACATGCCGCTCCTGTGGTGTGAAAGTAACAATCTAAACATCAGAGAGGATCGCACAGATAGCTGTGAAAGTCTTGCCCAAAAGTTGCCCATATGTGCAGCTTTCTACAGGGCACATTTGGTCAGGTTGGATCTGTTTGCTGCACCTCAGCCACAAGTCCATCTTATATTTTCCAGATGTGGTATGTCAAGACATTTGGGTCACATCCGGCCCATACAACTTTGTCATTGGTGTAATTGAGCCATAAGGGCTAAAAAGTAGCCCAGATTAGGCCCAAATATGTGTGCTATCTTAGGACAGTGTGAGTGAGATGTTATGTTGTTTATTTTCAGGTGATGGACTTTCACCTGTGCTCAGGTTCATTTTTTACTGTCTTTCTTCCCTTTTAGATCAGTATGGCAGCATCTGGAATGGAGGTGTGAGCAGCTACACTTACAACACCAGCCACAGCAACCTGACCACTCCCTCCACCCTTTACCAGACAGGTCAGTGACAAGCAGTATCTTTGTACGTTTCAGGGGAATGAAGTGAGCATGATTACAGATTACTAATTAACTATAGCAGGTTTGAACATGTTAGCAAAAAGACAGCAGTTCATGCCTCATTTGACCCTACAAAATGGATCAGTTGAGCACCACCTACTCCAGTTTGCTCTGCTGTAACTTTACAGCTGGGCTTCATTTGGTGGTGTTAAGATATACAGGTTGTATATATAAAAGGTATTCCTTCAGCATACAATCTATATTGCATTTAAAACATGCTGTAAATAAAATAATTTATGAAAACGTGATGTGTCCAGACAATTTTAAACCTGAAAACTCTGACTTTAAGCTCAACTTGTTTTGCTAACCCATGAGTGTCACTTGGTGTTACACCCCTCTGGAACCACAATTCTGTTCACTTTGGTAAAGAAAAATGAAAGATTCACAATCCAAAGACTATTTGTTTTGAATAAAATAGCTAGCAAGTATTTATAAAGCCATATCTGAACACTTTGTTCACTTTAATAAAGAAAAATAAAGAATATTTGAAGATTTTGTTTACTTAAGTATGAAAAACAAACAATATGTAACAGTTTTGTTTACTTTTGTAAAGAAAAATATACAAAAAAACGTGTTTTTCTTTGGTAAAAATATAAAATATTTTTTAAATATTGAAAGACTTCATTTAATTTTAAATATACTTTAAACAAAGGCAACAATATCTGAAGACTCCAAAGACCTTATTTACTTTGGAAAAAACCTAAATATGATCAGAATGTTTAGTTTAAAGCTGAAAAGCATCCAAAGAGTTTCTTTTACAATAAAGATGATTTGTTTATTCAAAATAACAGGGACGAAGGGAATAAAAGGATCCAAATACTGTGTTTACTTCACTTTAAAAACAGTCAAAGGATATTTTCTACTTTTGTAAAGAAAATATCTTGTTTAAATAAGCTACATCAATCATTTTCACCTGCTTTTGTAAACTTTTGGACACTGAAAATATTGGTACAGAGTTATAGCTGCAGGACATGAATACATTCCATATACTACATATTGCATGTGTGTTCCTGCTCTGAATGAATTCGGGTACCTGAGGATATTTAAACATGCATGACACATCTGAAATATGTTAGAAAATCAATTCATCAAATGCAAAATAACCTTTTATGCAAACTCGGGTCCAGCATGTTAATGTTCTCCCTCACTCCACTGCAGATTTCTGTTATGTGAAGTGGTTGTTTTAGTAGAAATGTGTCAGGTTTTTAAGCCTTTTCGTTGCCATCTGTGGCAGATGGACTAACGAGGCTGTTCTGTTCTGTCACGTACAGGAGTTCAGAACAACCTGACCCTCGGCTCTCCATCTGTGAACAGCGGTCTGTCTACCAGCAGCTCCTGTGAGCCTTTTCCTGCCATGCTGCACCGCAGAGTTTCAGATCCTCAGCTTCATGCTGTCACTTGATAACCATGCTGTTTGACTCTCTGTCTCAGTCCCAGTGTACGGTGTGCAGAATAACCTGACCAGTCCCAGTCCCACTGCTCTCTCTCCCACTGGAGCCAACACACAGATAGGTAAACCAGTGATACTTTATCTAGACTTATACCACTTCACTTA
Source organism: Paratilapia polleni (assembly GCA_015106735.1). Classification (NCBI taxonomy): domain Eukaryota; kingdom Metazoa; phylum Chordata; class Actinopteri; order Cichliformes; family Cichlidae; genus Paratilapia; species Paratilapia polleni. The sequence continues at coordinate 3,531 of VUQI01003972.1, read as the reverse complement.
CTGCACTAGCTCCTTCCCCATTAGAGAGGTGACATTCCCCATCCCTGTTAGCAGTCTGGCCTGTTATTTCATGTTCTGTGCCTGGCTGAGTCCCACAGATACAGGCCCAGTAACCTGATGCTTGCCAGCAGCCTCCCTTCGTAGGTCTGGCTCCAGGAAGGGGGGCCCTGTTTGGTTCTTGTTTGACATTTGTAAATGAGCTCTTCCTGTGTTTTTCACTATGAACCTCTTTCCTGTGCCTCTGATGCTTCTGTCAGTGTCTTTCACAGTTCATGTGTTGGTTTCCTTTCGCCCGTTCTCATCACTTCCTGTTTTATTTTGGTAAATGTTTTTCCTTGTGCATCATTAATTGTTTTATTTCCTGTCTTTGTCTTTGTCCCTCCCTTGTAATCTCCTTTGTCCTGATTGTGTTCACCTGTTCCTCTTTCCTCCCTTGTGTGTATTGATTTGCCAATCTTGGGGTCTTGTTCATGAATGATGGGGAGGTGGAGTGCGATGTAGACCAGCGGATCGGCGCAGTGTTAGGTTGTACCATTCCATCGATTTACCAGTTGGTCTGCAGTCCAACCCTCACCTATGGTCATAAGACCTGGGTAGTGACTGAAAAAATGAGATTGCAAATAAGAAGCTGAAATGATTTTTCTTCATAGAAAGGCTGGGCTTGCCTTAGAGAGAAGGTGAGCAGCTTGGACATGGGAGGGAGCGTGGAGTAGACCAGCTGCACATCTACTCCTTCCTGTCAAAACAAACCAATTGAGGTGGTTTGGGCATCTAATTTGAATGGATCCCTCCTAGATGAAGGCTGCAGGTTGTCCAGGCACACCCAGCTAGGAGGAGATTTTGGGTAGACCCAGAACCAGAGATTATATATCTTGTCTGGTGTGGCAATTCCCTCAGGAGGAACTGGAAAGTGATGTTCCAGAGAAGGACGCCTGGAATACCCTGCTTGGCCTGCTGCCACCATGATCCAACTACAGATAAAAGAAGATGGACGGACAGATGCAAGAACCAAAACTATGATGCACAAAACTATGACACTAAGAAACATCTGAACATGTACATTCATAGTTTTTTCCCCTCTGCTTCCTGTCAAAATGAAATGTTGTCAGTATTAAATGAGTTTGAATTTCATCAGTTTCCCTCCATCAAATTCTCTGTGAATTTCACAACAAACAGCTTTCTCGGTGTGGTGAGAAATCATTAAGACGTGTTTTTGTCTCTTCACAGTTTACGGTGTGCAGAAAAACATCTCTGGAACGAGCACGACCACAGGTGAGGAGATGGAAGAGGATAACACCTCAGCTGCTATTTGTGAAAATGATTTTAGCCACTTTGTTAGACACAGATTATCACTGACACCCTCGAATGCCGTGTTGTCTGTATCTGACAGTGAGACCCAGCAGCCCTACTAATGACGAGGCCACAGGAAAAGACTTTAAGTTTGTGCTGATAGAGAAGGAGAGCTCTCCTATCAAGAAGGAAACCGAGCGACTCATCATGGCCAAGCAGTTCATGTCTGCTGCACCTGCCCATACATTTGGAAACAGTAAAAACGGCCTTGTTGGACTTACACATAAGCCATAAATATAAAGCACGACCTTAAAATCTGAGCTTTTATTGCATTTTCCTCTGCATTTAATGTGAAATGTTTCATTACAAATGATATTAGCTTGACAGTTTGGGTTAAATTTGAAGATAAAATGTCAAAAACAGGCTGCTATGTTTTGCCTTTGTAGCTAGCCCACTACTAATTAATTAATTTAGACCCTTCATCTTTTATTAATGCTCCTGAAAGTCTTATTATTAGTAAGGTGTTTTTGTTCTGTCTTGTAGGTACGTTCTTTGACGACACCCTGAAGACAGAGAAACTGCAATCACTCAGCACCGTGGACAGAGGAACAGATGCTAAATGTAGGCTGATATTCAGCAAACTTAAACATTAATAATATGATTGTTAATTAATTGATTGATTATTAATATAATTTCTGTTTTTTTCATAGCTTCAACCCTGAAAGTTGGTACAAAAGATAAAGCCACCTATGCAGGTACTATTAGCTTTCTTATCTTTATTATTAAACTGCTGCAGCTCAGCACCAATTAGCAGCGTCTTGAACTGAAAAATTAAGCCTACATGAAAGTGCCAAAGAAAATAGTTGTTTGAGTGGCTGCTTGAGAGGAAACTATCTGAGCTGACATAGGGCATAAGGTGGGGTACACCCTGGATTAGTCACCAGAGCCCCTCCAGTCCCTTATACTATTTCTCTTCCTGGGGCTCTGGATTCCCTGTTTAATGAGCACAAGTCCAACCCATCTGTTTCCAAGCAAATACAGAGAACATGTTTTTCATGTTCCCTTGTCATGGTCCTGGGGGTTGACTCAGGTTTTTGAGTTTGGGACTTTGAACATTTTTGGTCCTTAATTTATTTACAGTTTGACTTTCATTTGTCTTTTGAATCTCTTTAGTTCCAGTTTCTATTTGCTCCTCAGGGCTTGACTTCCTTTCATTCATGAGTCTATGGTTTCTTTGTTCCAGGTGTTTATTGTTGAAGTATTTTCTTGTATTCTGTGCTCTTAGTTCCCATTAGATTTTAAGTCTTGGTTAAAGTTTGTTACCTGTGCGCTTTTATTCCCTTCTCCCTCCTGTGTCAAGTTCACCATATTCAGTATTTGTTATTCATTTCCTGTTTTATTTTGACAGTCATTTGTCTCTTGTGCTATGCTGTTGGTTTGACTTTCTTTGTTATTACCTTAATTAGTTTCAGTTGTTCCTCGTTCCCCACCTGTGTCTCATTCCCCTGATTGGTCCTCAGAGTGTCTGTGTAGATAGACAGCCTCAGTTTCCTTTTTTCCCTTTGTCACAGTGTCTGTTTGTCTGAGTTTGTTCTGTTGTGTGCTTCATGCTTCTGTTTTAATGTTTAGATTTTGCTACTTTCATTTGCTACTTTTTGCTACTTTTTGCTACTTTTCATTTACTCTGTTTTGTCTGCGAGACCTGTGTTTGGGTCCTACCTGCCTTCCTTTGACATCACCTTATTTGCAATACAAATCAGGGGGCACAGGACCCTGGAGACAAAGGAATGACTCTCTCCCTCTCTCTCACTCAGAGATATGTTTTCAGTTTATATATATAAAAAAAAAAATTCCCCTCTCGCCCTGCGGGCGGTCTTTTTCATCCTTCAAGCTCGGGTCCTCTCACCAGAGGCCTGGGAGCTTGAGGGTCCTGTGCAGTATCTTAGCTGTTCCTAGGACTGTGCTCTTCTGGACAGAGATCTCAGATGTCCTTCCTGGAATCTGCTGGACCCACTCTCCCAGTTTGGGGGTCACTGCCCCGAGTGTTCCAGTTACCACGGGGACCACTGTTGCCTTCATCTTCCACATCTTCTCTAGCTCTTCTCTCAGCCCTTGGTATTTCTCCAGCTTCTCGTGTTCCTTCTTCTTGATGTTGCCATCACTCGGGATTGCTACATCTATCACTACGGCCTTCTTCCTCTGCTTGTCCACCACTACGATGTCTGGTTAATTAGCCATCAC
>VUQI01003969.1:6396-23590 GCA_015106735.1 Paratilapia polleni | reverse complement strand
CCATCACACTACCACCACCATATTTTACTGTTGGTATGATTTTCTTTTTCTGAAATGCTGTGTTACTTTTACGCCAGATGTAATGGGAAACACACCTTCCAAAAATTTCAACTTTTGTCTCGTCAGTCCACAGAGTATTTTCTCAACAGTTTTGGGGATCATCAAGATGTTTTCTAGCAAAACTGAGACGAGCCTTTGTGTTCTTTTTGCTCAGCAGTGGTTTTCGTCTTGGAACTCTGCCATGCAGGCCATTTTTGCCCAGTCTCTTTCTTATGGTGGAGTCATGAACACTGGCCTTAACTGAGGCAAGTGAGGCCTGCAGTTCTTTGGATGTTGTTGTGGGGTCTTTTGGGACCTCTTGGATGAGTTGTCGATGCGCTCTTGAGGTAATTTTGGTCGGCCGGCCACTCCTGGGAAGGTTCACCACTGTTCCATGTTTTCGCTATTTGTGGATAACGGCTCTCACTGTGGTTCGCTGGAGTCCCAAAGCTTTAGAAATGGCTTTGTAACCTTTTTTCTGATTCTGATAGATCTCAGTTACTTTGTTTCTCATTTGTTCCTGAATTTCTTTGGATCACGGCATGATGTCTAGCTTTTGAGGATCTTTTGGTCTACTTCACTTTGTCAGGTCCTATTTAAGTGATTTCTTGATTGAGAACAGGTGTGGCAGTAATCAGGCCTGGGTGTGGCTAGAGAAATTGACCTCAGATGTGATCAACCACAGTTAATTTTAACGGGGGGTCACTTTTTCACACAGGCCATGTAGGTTTGGATTTCTTGTTTCCCTTAATAATAAAAACCTTCATTTACTTGTGTTACTTTTGTCTAATATTTAAATTTGATGATCTGAAACATTTAAGTGTGACAAACATGCAAAAAAATAAGAAATCAGGAAGTGGGCAAACACTTTTTCACACCACCGTAGATGTGTTTGACCACTACAGTTGAATCATCAGCAATCAGCTAAATTTATAGACCGCATTGCTGCCCTGTCCTGTGATATTTCAGTTCCTTCTTGTAGGTGACCTCCCAGCCTGTTTACTGTCAGAGCCAGAGAGGTAGAGGTGGTTTTGTGTCATTTTTTTAATTAATTTTTCCGAATCCAAATTATTACACACATATCTTGGCACTTCTTTCTGAAACCGACCTGCTTTTAAAAGATGGTAGAGATGAAAAAAAATTTCCTGGCAAAGGCTGTATTTACACGTGTACTACATACCTGCCACCTCTCTGAAATAACATTAAAAAGTGTATATTGACATGAAAACCAGGACAGCAGAGACCAAAACATCAAACTGAAGGGTGTCTTTCAAAATTCTAAATAATATCATGACCAAATGTATGTTGTGTCTTTATTCTTCGAGCGTAAAGTCTTGCTATTCCTCTGGAACTGTACTGATTTTGCTTTTTCTCCTCCTTGCTCTTTGTGAATATGTATTACAGCTACATTTTTGTTGTCATCATAGCGCTGCTGCATTAGAGTGGCAGAGAGCCATAAACAACATTTTATAAGGAAATTTTATTTTATAAAGATATGCAGCAGAAAAGCAACCTTCTACTTCCAATACAGTATGGTTTCATTGACCTCAAGTAAATCAGTGGCAAGTAAATCAGTGACATGCAATGAAATCAAAGCATGGAAATAAGCAGCAAGCCAAGGAAAAAATATAAGGCATTGAAACTTCTCAGTTCTAATTCTTGTTTCTCCACTTATGTGGAGTTTCTTTAGTTAAAGCAACTCTGGGGTAAAGGGGACTAGAGCCTATCCCAGGTGTCACATGGGTAAGAAGCAGGATACACTTTGGACAGGTCACCAGTCTCTCAGAGCTAACACAGAGACACAGGCAATCATTCATGCTCACATTCTCACCTACAGCCAATTTAAAATCACCAATTTGCTAGGCAGTTTGGCATTGTTTAACATCTGATACCACAGAAATTATGAGGCAATCAGGGGGAAAGTCCAAATAGTTAGTGACTAGGTATCCCTGTTCCTGGAATTAGCACTATCTGCAAGACTGCAGTGTATCACAGAATCATCCATATTACACCCAGATTCTTGGATAAAATCTTTAAACATTTCTGCTAAATGCCAACCCATTTACTCTCAGAGACAGATTTTAATCTAAGCATCAAACCTCATCACATACCCCTCAAGTTTCAGTGGTAAACCAGCAGCAGATCAGAGAGATACGGTGAGGTCACTGCTGTAGGGGCTAAGACTGAAAGGAAGTTAAAAACTCAGCAGTTGTAAACCTGTAAAGAAAGCAAATAAGCTGGACTGTCATAGTCCAACAGTCTAGCAAATTGCGACAGATCATGCAACGATATAAACATGAAGTGGACAGAAAAAAATGGTTAAATACATAGGAGAGAATCAGAAGGTGAGAACTAATGTAAATCAATGGAGATAGACAAGAGCAAAATATAAGAGACGGAGGTTATTATGTCAGGGACAACGATGCTTAGCCTGGATACACTATTTTATCGTATTTATAATATTTTTTGTTAGTTAGAATTATAGTACACAGCATTGGGGCGGCTGTGGCTTAGTAAGTAGAGCAGGTGTCCTAAAACAATATGGAATATAATACCTGTGATACGCCTAACCTACTCCCACCACTGATCTGGTTTCTCCTTTTCAAAAATGTGCACCAGAATAAGGAAGAGGAAAAAAACAAACAAACAAAACACAAACAAACAAACATACAAAAAAATTTAACCCACTTTATATTTTTTTTCCCAGTGATGCAACAGACTAAAGTGGATATAAAATAATTTTCTATTATATGTTCAGACAGAACAGCTACTCCATATTATATGGCTAAGTACTGCATTTCATATGTCAAATTTGTTGATCCAGCAGGTATTAAACCACATACAGTTATCCCTGTGCTGGAAACAACTTGGCTCAAAGTTGACAAGACACATACCTCATAACTAGCATTTGTATCTATTGATGGGAACACATTTTTTGGTGTTGAATGAAGCCTTTCCTCCAGTAGAATTGGTTTATTGTAGTGGACAAAGCAAAGGGTCAGCTCAGTTCTCTGTCACAGTTTACCAGTTTTACTGCTCCCTCCCCACTGCCACCCACCATCTGGAATAGTTCCCTGCTGAAGAAAGCACTGCAGTGGATTAGGCTGCACGGTGGAGCATAGTGGTAGTTTGAGAGATCTCTGTAGTAGAGACTGAGTTCATTAAAACAAGGCAGACATAAAATAGCACTACATTATTATTGTTTTCACACTGAAATATTACTTAAGGATGTTGCTGTTGGCAATTTTAATTGTTGAACTTTAATCATTATAGACAGTGTATCAGTTTGTCTTGTATGGTGGCATCTGAATGACTCTTTAATCAAAGCTATTACAAAAATATGTTTTATTTCTGTATTTATTTATTTAATTATTAGTATTATTTTACTTGCAGATTTAGGATTGGACTTTTGGATATTTTCCGATTAAATGAATGTAATCACAGTCTTACTGTAATCAACTTTTATTTCCCATTTGAGTCCCATTAAACTTAAACATAAATTTAGGCATTTTAGCATTCTGTCTTTGTTATTTTTGTATTTACTGCCTTGAGGCCTCACTTTGAGAGATGTTACTTTCCACTCAAAATAAGTGTGCAAGCCCACTGGGAAATTTTCTTATTACCAACATGTATGTTCATTCAAAACTGACAGATGCATGACCACTATTTGCAATCACACCTGATCAGATCTGAAACAGCATCAAAAACTGTTATTTTTACGTCCAGCTAAGCAGATTGCAAAATAGATTTATTAAATCTGCTTTATACCACTGACTCAGTGACTCAAATTGTAATCGTTTTATTCTTGCTTTTATTTGGTCTTGTACTTTTATTTATTTTATATTTATTTTATTTTATTCTAATGTATCTTTACTCTTGTGTTTAGCACTTTGGTCAGTGGTTGCTGTCTTTAAAGTGCTTTATAAATAAAGTTGGCTTGGCTTGGCTTGGCTAGTTTATTATTTTAGTATTAAGATGAAAGATCAAATATTTGCATGCTGTTTACATGTAAAATGAGTTTAAATTTAGGTAAGAAAGACAACTGATGAATCCCAGATTTGAACTACTTACCAGATGAGCAAAATTCAGGTCATAGGTGGAATGTTTCTTGTCTCAGTCTAAGGAGCCTGTATGTAACAGTACCAGTATAAAACAAGTTCCACATTTTACTGCACTTTAATGTACCCAGTCCATACAACACTGTCATCCTTTTAATCATGCTTTTATTATAATTTAATAATTGCATTTATTAAAATTTAATATCATTTTAAATGTAATAATTATATTTTATCTTATTTTTTTTATTATTTTTTATATTTCTATTGACCTTGTAATTTCCTGGCCTCATATTGGTTTGAGATTAATTCAAATTCAGTTTGTTCAGTTTTGTTCAATTCAAATTCCTGCCTGCCACTGTAAAACTGTTGGTAGTTCATGCCAGTTTTTACATACATTATTTCACTTATGGTTATATTCTATGTTATCATACACATCAGAGTAATATTTTCTTTTGTTCTCATTATTGTCTGCTTTTTCATCTCTAGTTACTGTTCGCTTTCATGTGAACATGGGCTGACATTTTTTTTAAGCAGAGAAAAAGTGATATATACAATACATACAAAGACTTAGAGAGCTTTATGTGTGTTGATTATGTCTCCTCCTGCAGCAGTTTCACTATCAGTTGGTCAGAGGAGTGCCAATGCTTGGTGTTTGATCTTGGATTTTTATCTTCCTTCTCCTTGCTTGTCTGCATATCAAAGCTCACAACCAAGGCTCTGCTTGCTCCTCCACTACCCTTATATTCTTCTGTCCATCTGTATATTAGAAGGATTGTTGAGCAGTTGATTTGACAATATCCAATTCTCAGTAAACTTTTACAAGAACATGCTCTGTTTTTAATTAGCAACAATGATTGTTAATAATATTGCAATTTATAATAATATTGTAAAAAAAATACAATGATTAAAATGTAAATTAAAAAAAACAGCATTTCAAATTAAAATTCATATATGCTCATTTTGAATATATGTTTCTTAATGTGAAATTGAAAAGAAACTGGGACTTTCATCATCTACTCTACATAATGTCATTTAGAGATTTAGAGAATCTGAAGGAACTGTATGCAAGAGATAATGACCATGATCTTCCACACCTGAGAAGGCACTGCATTTTAAAATGATTTTGTCATAGATTTTTTTTATTCAAGTTTACACACATTCAGAAGGCAATGTTGACGTCTTTCTGATATCAAACTACAGATTACATGCATTAAATTTGTTTCAGCTTTAACAAGAGAAAACAAAGTCTTTTTATATCAGTTATGAAATAAAGACGGGGTATAAATATGATTCATTTGAGCTAATCAATGAAATTCACCAAGAGTAGTGAGCTCAGTTTCTTCTAATTTACCATCATTATCTTTTTAAATATCATGTGATTTGTGAAGCGAACACATTAGGACAGTGAAAGCTGAGGTGGCTTTTGAACTGTCCAGACATTCAATCTCTCAAAATATCATGCTTACAGCTTATGGTAAGTATGATAGGTAGGTAGGTGCTGTAGCTGTAAGTAAAGCTTGTTCTGTAAAGAGGTCTACACAAAATCACAATAACTGTTTGGAACTCTCTGGACATTTTTGTTAATAAAACATTTAACCGGCAACATAAACTCTGGGCAAAGTTTTTTGGCCATCTTAAATCCTTCTGGCTGGCTGGCATTTGGCAGACTAATAGCAGAATGTATCCTTTAACTGGAACCTATCAAAAACAAAGGCTAACCCCATCTCTGGCAACATTTTCATGGTGTATCCAGATGCAATACCTTTGTGACTGAAAAGGCTAAAAAGCCAGGGATAGAGATTCCAGGAAACTATGAGGCTCATGGATTCTTTACTATGCTAAGAGTATTTTTCATGGAAGTGAACAGTTTTCATCCACTGTGCAGTTTTTTTTTTTTAAATCTAATTTTAAGTTCAATAAATTGTCTTACTTTTTTCCCTTTGTCAGCTTGATTAACTACAAAATCTATCTTAACCATGTCCAATAGAAAATAAACATTAACAAACATTAACTATTGTTACAGACCTAGCAGGACCTGCTGTTATTTTGCCCCAGCATCTCTTCAGCCTTAGTTACCACCCTTCTGTGCAGCTGATTCTACTCCGCAATTTAGGCACAGAGTACTTAAGGTCAGAGCCTTTGCTCGATAGCTTGTGAGCTGTGTGTGCTTGTGGCTGCTTATTCCTGCACAGCGGAGAGGAGGGTGTTTGGATCATTTAACCTTTTTGACTTACTCTTTTGCTTAGTGATCGGCTTTTAGGTTTGGTTGTGTTTTTCTTCCTTTTGATGGTGATAGTGGCTTCTCTGTATCTTTTAGTTTAATTATTAATGAAAACTTTTGTTTTACGTCACTGAAAAAAATGATACTTTGGAACAACTTTTAAAAATTAGTGTTTGTTACACCTCATTTTATTATTTTATCTCAAATTACATTAATGATTCCTCTGAAGCCATAAAATTAGATTTTATGTAAATAAAAAAAATATTTATTTCCTCAATACAAAATTTTACATTCACACAAAGTACAAAATTTATTTTATCTTTATCATACAGTGACAGGAAAATGACAGGATATTAACATTGTACTACAATTTTTTTGGTTGTAGCATAACATAGCATAACATAGAGCACTCTTCATTACAGCATTATCAAGCTTACACATGCTGCATTAGCTGCTAGCTTAACTCAGTAGCAAAATACAAGCACCACCCATGATTGTCTATCCTGCCATTAACCATAAAAGCGCATGGAAAACACACTGCACCCCGAAAAAGAAATAGTTCTTACCTTGTTTCAAAGGGTTTTCTTGAACAGCAGACGTACGTGTTCCTTTCCGTCTTAACGGTCCTCACTTTTGAAGCGAGGTAATGGTGGACAGCAAAACTAAAGAGGGACTGACCAGGTGCTACGTCACTTGGTCACGTGACAAGTAATTACCTGGTTTGAAGTAAAAATGTGACTCAAGTGAAACTGTTGCATTTCTTTATTGTGTGAGGGGTGAAATTTGCTTTAAGGCAAACTGAACAAAGCATATTTAAACCAGAAACCATGATTTTAAGTTAGACCAGTGTAAAAATGCACTTTAAGTGAATGACAAGGCTGTTTTACTTTTTTCAGTGTGGCAACTTTGCCTCTTTGTCTCCTTTTTTCAACCCGGACACTTTTTGTTAATTCACCACTTCTCCTGGACTTTTAGGGTAACACTATGAAAGGCATTAAATGTGTGCAATAGAAAAATAAACATATTACTTATGAAAAGTAATTGTCCTCGTTCAGAAGGCTGAATAAATGTAAAAAAAAAAAAAAATGCTCAGCTGTCATGCTGATTCCACATAATTCACGCCCGCTCATTTAATATTTAGTAGCGTATAAGAGAAGCCTTATCTTTTACTATCACTGTTCACTTCTATTGTATGAACTGTGAAGCGGGACAGATAAAGTGTGGTGGCAAATTCATATTCTTTATCTGGTGCACTGCCTTTAGGTGTCTTTATAAGAGACTTTACAGTACTGCTGAATCTTAAGCACTTGACCTCATGTTATGAGGTGATTGGATATTATTGTATGAGGAAGGATTTTGTGAAACCTTAACTGGTCTCAGTGTTCCTGCTATTAGTCTTTCCCACCTTACCTTACCAAAGTTATTTTAGTTAGCAAATGCTCACATAACTTGGCTTTGTAGGGGTTATAACAACTTTTGTCACTTACTAATAACTTGTTGTGTTAAAGATAATATGAATTATTTGTTATAAGCGTATTGATAGATGTGAATATAAGCTGTGTTGGCTTGCAGAGGTCTACAAGTGTAATTTTTTAATTCTAGTATTTCTTGTATAGTTTTAGTGCACTGCTCTCACTTTTTATTACAATACTTTTAACTGTGGTTTTATTTCATCTCAAGCTATGCTGCCTGTCCTATGTGGCCATGCCTAGCAGTGGTGTCTCAGGTCTTGTAACTGTTAGCTGGCTTTTCCAGTCAAACTGTCTCCCTCCTGTAATAAATAATTATATTTTCTAGCTTTTCACACTGGTTGAAGTCAGCAGGACAGAGCTTCAGGGTTGAGTTAAAATGGTGTGCAGTATGCTGCCTAATGACACCCCGCTAATAGAGTTGAAAAGTATTTCACGAATAAATAGATGACAGGGGTGCAGTGACTTTTCATATTGTATGACTGCCAGACAGAACAGAGATAGAGCATTAGTGTTTGTGACTGTAAGAAAGATGTTATGGAGACTTAATTAACAGTTAAAAGATCTGGAAGAATGTATGTGATCATTTTAAATTATAATGTTGGAGAAAGACCAAAAAAAAAAAAAATCTAGACAGTGAAATTCAAGTTTATTATGTTTATATTTGTAGCATCCACTATATTGGTACAATCAGTCTGTGGGGAAAAAAAAAATCAAATGAGCTGAACTCAGATCAGATGACTGAACTTTGAATGGAAAGTTTAAATATAATCGACCGGGAAAGAGCTGGTTTTACTTAGTTTTTTTTCTATTTTTTTTCAGTCCTTTTTTCTTCTGTTCTGACTGATATTGACAGAAGATCATAACAAAGCTTTAGGGAGAGGAAATCATAGAAACAAGATCCTCACTTGATCCTTTGTTTTTCTCTATTCAGACAAATGTGTAACAAGCAAATACTGCCTAAGTGTTTCGATTGGCAGGAGCAGTTTTGGAAATATGGAGAACTTATTCAACTGTAAAATATGACCAGCTAAAATGTTTTAAGCAAGCAAACAAGCAAGTTCGACTTACAGTCATAAACACAAGAAACATAAATCTTTTTAAAGTACATTTTTATTTCAGACCTCTTGTTCATCTAAGCAAATTTGTGGACCTTCATCCCAACAGTTACAGAGAAAGCTTGTTTCAAACAATACAGATGTATTATTGTTTTCAGCGAACTATTGCTAACCCATCATCAGGAAATTCAACTTACAAACTGACTGAGGCTACGTCCACATGTACACGGGTGTTTTTTAAAACGAGGATTTTTCTTAGTTCATTTCGAAAAATATCTCCACCCACATGAAAACGCAAAAAACGATCTGAATCGCTGTCAAGAGCATGCCAAAGCAACAAGTGGCGATATAATCCAAACGTTGAAGAAATGTTGGCCAATCAAAAGGCCACAAACAATAACATGGCGCACATTTTGATGTCAAAAAAGGAGATGAAGGCGTACACCTTTTGACGTTGCGAGACAAAATCTCGTCCACGCGTAAACGCAAAAACTGAGTTTCTCAAAATCGTCACCCTGGCAGGAGTTTTTCAAAAGCTTTGTTTTCAGTGATCCAAAATGGCGTCTACGTGTGGATGAAAGGCCAAAACGCATAGAAAAAGCTAGGTTTACCAAAATACCCATGTACGTGTGGATGTAGCCTGAAGCTAAACCATGATACACTGTTGTGCATTTGTTCCCTGTCATGCAATACATGTAATCTACCTAAAGCCATCACACACAGTGTTTCACTATCTGAATTTTTCATTGTTAAAAATAATTAACAGGAAAAATGAATGTGGACATTACATGGAAGTCTGTCTCTCAGCGTTAGATAGAAAATATCCCTAGCTCTTATTTCTCTTTGTTCCCTCTTTATTCTTCTTCTCTGCTGTAAGGTCTTCCTGACATATTTCACATTTCGCTCTAGTTATTTAGTTATAAATTGAAATAGAAAATGCACTCCACACTGCCAAAGTACCTCACACCTACACACCTTCACAATACACATATTTTAGGTTAAAAGATAAATAAAGAAATAAATATTTAAAAAAATAAAGAAAATAAATAAAATCAAACAGAGGAATAAATCTGAATCAGAAACCTTGTCTGTGTGTTCTCTTTTATTACTCTGCTTTGTGTCTGTCTCACATTGCCTGCATTTATTTATTTATTTTATTTGTCATTTCATTTACATTTACATTCAAGCTTTTTTTTTATTAATTAATCTATTTTTTTTTCTTCACGTAGTACAATTTCTTTTCTTTCTAATGTTGGCCCATGTCATTATTCAAATGGCAGAGGGATATTTCTTTTTTCAAAGGCTCTGACTATTCATCCATATGCAAAAGGTCAATGATGCATCTACTTTACAGGAAATATTTCTGACTAAATCGTGTTTTACATCTGCTAATATGCTAATATGACCAAGCTGTCTGGCGCCCCCCTCAGCTAGCCTCATAACTGTAGGGATAACCTGGGACAGACACTGTCTTAGCCTGGCTCCAAAAAAAGCCATTAGCTAATTGGTCAATAACAAAGGCGTGGCACTGGCAGGTGAGTTTTCAACTGCTTGTCTGTGAACTAAGCTGTGAGCTTATCCACAAGCCCTGCCAGTTTTATATCTACTTTGCAGCTACATTTTAATTGTACAGATAACTCTCCCCGGTGAGAGGTATCCAATTTCATCTGCTTTCTATTTCTGTGTATCTGATCACTTTCTATCTTGTTTTCCTCCATGCTAATACTTGTTCAATTAGCTTTCATAAAATGCTGCTGCTGGCGTGAGCACTGTTACTTTCTGTCTCTCTCGGTGCGCAGCGATGATGCTTAATTTAATGAGATCAGACTATTTCAGAAAATTAAAGCATGAGCTGTTGAAACACACCTTGGAATTAATCATCACAGCTGTTACCTTAAATGATAATATGTGAAGAAAAAGTCAAATCATAACATTAAAATTGTTTCCCCCAAACCAATTTTTTTTTATAAATTAAATACTCTTTCAAATTCAATTTCAGTTCACACAGTGTAAAACTTCATTTGTTTACAGCAATGACTTCAACCTGATTCTTTATGCGTCTACACAACATCCTTGAGACGCTCATAAACTTGACAGGAGTCTGTGCCTAATTGGATTCAAATGATATAGTTAGCAAAGACACACACCTGTCTATTAAGGTTTAACAGTAGATAATGACAGAATTTTCCACTTTGTGGAATTGTGTCAAGTCTCAGGTCTGGGCAAGGGAGAAAAAAAACAAACAAAACATTTTTTTAGTTTGTTACTGTATTTTTAGAATAAAATGTGAGGCTTTAAAACTTTATAAATATACATATTTGTCTTTCAATTCTCCTTCTTCTTCTGTTTTATGGTTTCTGTCTCCTGATGTTGTCCATCCTGAATCTTCTGGTCTTGGATCCGGAAATGCAGGTAAAACATGATTAATTCTTCTCCGAGTGCTGATGAAGTGTTACAGTTGACATGGAAGCCTGTGTGTATTCTGTGTATAAAGATGTTGTCCAGTCAGTGGCATGAGAGCACTTATGTTTGGGGAATTTTCCTCATCTGTTTGTAGAAATAATGGAGAACAACAGGCTATGGCATTGTTTGAAGATCTGTTCTTATAATTATCAAAACTCTTCTCAAATGCCAAGCGGCTCTGAAGTGTTACAAAGTGTTGATGGTGTGAAGTATCATGATTTCATGAAATATAAATTTCCCAGTGGCTGAACAGGAATTGTTATACTCTGCCTGGGAGTTTGACTGTGATGAAACAGGATTTTACTACAGCCTTGGTGGGTCAAGTATCTACATGTTAACACATAAAGTAGCTACTTCTTCAGCTCATAACACAAACAGTGAATAATTACTCATTATCTCAAAATATGGGGTGATTCTGTGCTGGATATGTGCCGATAGAGTCAGTACTATGAATGGCTGTCTTATTTTCTGCTGCTTTTTGCTGAATTGTGGCAGTTATTCAGTGTTGTAAGTCATAAGTGGTGATTGTTGCATATTGGTATATCTCTGACAAATGCCAGCATCATTATGTTATTTGTATTGCTGTTGGGACAAGTGTATATGTTTGTGGGTGTACAAATTTAGCACAGCCTGTTATCACCCTAGTAGAGAAGCTTAATGCTGGATATTGTGGAGTTGTTTTTTTTGTTTTTTTTTTTTAGGGATACACACACAAACACAGACTCTGTTCAGTAATTCCAAATCAGTGGACAATCTTTGCACTTCACTCAGGTCAGTGGAAATGGCAATACACAGACCTAAAAATTCTGCTGTCGGATAAACCAAAGGCAGTGAAGTGCTGGTGATGACAGTGTACTCATTGACATTAACATGCACAGGTTAATCACAACTGTTCGCAGTGGTGTTGTTTCAGGATCACAAGGAAACTCCTCTACATGATCAGCTCTGTATAAGTGAGATAAAATCCTTTGACAGAACTCACTTAAGACAGGATTTAAACTTGAGACAGAGACCATAGTTTTGTCACATCTCTTTCTCCATGTCACTCCTTATCACTGTGTGCTTAAGGTCATTCCAGAGAAGTGACTCATAAACTGACCTTCGTGGTGAAAAAACAAACTTGGAGAAAACCACACCAGACTTGTGTTAAAGTGGTGTGCCAATGCTTGAGCCTGAGACTTTTTCCCTGATGTAACTGGGCTGCACTATCAGCACTGTCTCTACATACACTAAAAGAACCATAAACCTGGTGGCAAATAAGTGATAACTTACTCCAAGCAAAACTAATAAAGAGCCATTTCAGTGAGCATGTTTTCCACCAAAGTATTATCTGTCAGTATCATGTTAATTACTTCCTGAATGAATTATTTTTGCCCTATTTGATGCCTCTCATTTTTGACACTCAGACCACTTATTATTTTCTACTTTCCCGAACCATGTCAGATCTGAACTTGTTTACACACAAGGCTCTTGATGGTGAAACAACTAACTAAACCAAATTCTCACTTAGATAAAGTAAATGTTCTTCCTGTGAGCCCCTACTCATCTGCTCGGACAATGTAATTTAAAGATTAGTAAACTCATTTTTTCTCATTCATTCCATTTATTATTAAAGCTGGCTCTGAACTTAAACTAAAGGAATTTATGCTTATGTTATACTGACTTAAGGCAATATTAATTGCACTGTGGTGTGTGTAAGTTGGCCAACTGTCATTGTTTAATGACATACATTATCACATAACACTTTAATATATGGGCTCAGACTTTGACACTGATATCCCAATACAAAAAAAAAAATGCAAACCATAAACAAATATATCATCATCTTTCCTCCTCCCCAGTATTTAAATAGAAAATAGTTTTCATTCTAATAATCAAACGTCACTTATGTTCACTGTAAAACATAAGTGGACTTGAACTGTGTTAAATCAAACTGAACTTTCTTTCTGATGAGAGAATGTATCATTGTTTAACGTAATCATGTTTAAGTTATTCACCATGACTTCATTCGGTTCCACATTCTGTCATTCTGGGTCTTCCCATACATAACTTTGCCCAAAGAAATCAACTAGACTCGCTTTGAACTGCAGCTCCTTTTGAACTGCAGCCGATGCACCAGGCACAAGAACTCGATAAATCCTGTAGCTCTGTGTACTAAAGGGCTGACCATTCTGGCATACAATGTGATCTTGAAACAGAAATGGATAACTGCAGATAAGATACACAATCTGTCCAAAGTGACGACGTCTAAGGCTTGACACCATTGTTATTATTTAGTCATTCTTATTATAAAAAAACAAAAAAAACCCCTGACACTTAAATATTGTAATATTGTAATTTTAAGCACTATTCATTTACTATAATCCATGTTTATTAAATCATGAAGTACCAAATCTCTCTCGTGGAGCATAAAACCAACCATCAATGTTTCAGTTGGATTTTGCAGTGTCCCACATTCACATTAACATTTGTGTCTGCACATTATTTTTTTCAGATACTCACTGTCTCGTTGACGCAAACAAAGGTATGGGGTATAAAATAAGAGGTCTTTTTTTTTCTTTATATTGCATTTACAGCTCTACACTCAACATTCTCGGACTGCTTTGCTACAGATTCCTGTAACAACGTGTTAGACTGTTAAAGTGTCCTTGGTTAACTGAGTGTCCTTATTGCAAAGCAGTGTTAGCTTTGTCACTACAGGATGCTTCTGGTAACATTTCATATTGTGTAAAAGAAGTTCATTTCTGGTCCACTGCCTACCTGTAAGTAGTGACATTGCTGCCCCATTGACTGTGAATGTAAATGAGAGGTAGTCTGAGCTACAGTATGATTGTGTAATGGACCAAAAGGTGACTGAGAAAAACTTGATACTAGATGGAGAAAGTAGAAGAGAGGGCAGGAAAGAGAAAATGGCCTGTCAGTCGAAAGGAAGGAATCAGTTACATGTTTAAATAGGAACTAAAGTTTGCTTATGTGTGGGTGTAGGTGTGACAGAAAAAAAAAAAAGATCTCTTCTTCATTCATTATCCGTGTCACATTTTTCCATGCAGATACACACATGCACATGCACACTGGAAATAAACTCAATAGGCGATACACAAGAGCACTGATGACACAACTATCAACAGTGATATTTTGACTGACTATATGTGAGCATGCGGTGTCATGACCAGACCTGTAAACTCCACGATGCCATCGAACAGTATGTCTTTCTTCAGAGAAGGCAGAGACGTCAAATTAATGCAGAAGCACATCTGAGTTGTGCTCCATGTTTACTGTGTTTCAGGCAGCAAGTTCTCTTTACTGTCACAGTGAGACTGAAAATATAGAAAACACAACATGTGTTAGCAGACA
The DNA here is from genome assembly GCA_015106735.1 of Paratilapia polleni. Taxonomy (NCBI): domain Eukaryota; kingdom Metazoa; phylum Chordata; class Actinopteri; order Cichliformes; family Cichlidae; genus Paratilapia; species Paratilapia polleni. Next base: position 8,928 of record VUQI01003969.1, on the reverse strand, counting down.
GTGAAGCACAGAACACAAAAGTACATGAACGAGACAGAGGGAACACAGACAGGGAAACACTGAGGGAACTAAAACTGCCATTAATAATCAAGACCTGAACCAAAACTAAAACTCATACCTAGAGTAACAGTAAAATAAAAACAGTAACCCAACAGTATCAACTGAAGTAAAACTCATAATCTGCTAGAAATCAAAACAACAACCCAAACTTCAACAAACACAAAAATTCAAAACGTCAAACACAGTAAAGTTTAAATGGAAACTCAACTATATTGACAAAAAATTCTAACCCCCCCAAACAACACAAAACGAAAGGACCATGATAAAAAATAAAGTCATTGTTCATTCCATTAAGTGATCTGTTTTATGGAACATACTCATTTGTCATTATCAGACTGCACTTGACATGATTCCCCAAACTTACATGTACTCGATGTTTGCACTGTTTAATTTATGTTTGGCTTTGGTCTATATTAAGACCACCATAGAAAAGGTACTTGGCCATCAAAACCTCCAGCAGAGAATGAAGCACCTTTTTGTGTGTGTGTACAGCTAATGGAATAAATTTTTCTGGCTTTCTGGCTTACTGTAAGATTAGATGTACAGGATGTGAAGCTGATGGCCCAGCCTAATTTTCTTCTCTCCTTTGTGTAGCCTCGATTTTGTTTCAAGAAGGGCAGGTTGCATTTATATTCAAAGTGTGTGCGTTGCAGTAATGTCTGTCACAGACCATTTCGCTCCAGAACAGGTGCCAGCTGAGACGCATCTTTGGATCAGCTTGTGTGTATGTGTGTGAGCAGTGCAGGTTCACTTATGCACAATGTGTCTTTGTCTGCTTGTGACGATCTTGGTGTCTTAAAGTCAAAGCCTCTTCACTGTTTTGCTCTTTGATTTTCTCGCTATTACTCGCAGTTTGTCATTCTATAGTTTGGACACCCTGATCCTTAGCTCTTTCGTGGCAAATTGAAGAGTGATTGCTTACAATTCTCAAATGTTCGATTATTTAAACTGATATGGCTAAAAATGTTACAACCACATGAGAGCAGCTTAACTTTGATACGCAACATAATAGTTAATCATAGTGGAGCATCCCTCCGGCTGATGAAATCGTACACCAATCATGGGCCATAGCATGCTGTCATGCCTGTCGTACCCTTGAAAGTTAAAAGGCTTTTTTGCTGCCATTATAAGACTTGGCAAGCAAACATTATGTTGTTAAAAGTTCACCACTAGTCTGGAGAAGAAGTATACAGTATTAGCACAAATAAAAGTCAGGGTGGTCAGATATAAAGGGCATTAGACAATTCTGTGGACAGATAACATTTTAAATGGAGAATCTTACATGTAACCTGAATGTTGTTAGGCCAGTTAGGCCAAGTTGAATGAAAAACTAAGAAAAAAAGAGGGTAAGACATCTGCCACGATGCTTCTTCTAGGCCTTGTATTGCACATATGATGCCACATTTTTCTCTTCTTTCGTAATCAGAGCAGTGAACAGTTGTCAACACTCATCGTTTTGACTTGCTTTCAAGTTTTCTGTAAATGTGTCATGCTGTAACAAATATTTGGAGAAACACTTTAAAGTTAGGAAGATTTACCAGATTTGTTTAAGATATATGGAATTCATGAAAGAAGGTGGTTAAACCTATGTAATGCGTGTGAAAAAAACAAGGACTAGAGGCTAAATAAAGCAAAATGCACGAGATACATGATAAAGTTGATGGAGAGGCCACTGTATTTGCAGGATACGTATACGTATACAGGGAGCAACAGGTGGGCAATAACACCCAGCTAAAAATGAGTCACCAGGCAAAAGGGAAATAAGACAAATGCAGGAATAACATCAAATTGGAAGTAGCTCACAAATTGATAAGAGGAAGTGTTAGCAGATTTAATAAGGTGTATTTGGTGGAGGCAGGTACTGGAGGAGGCTGATGATGAGACTGAGGAGACAAAGTGGGGTGCCTGATGGATGGATGAGACAGGACTGATTCTGTTCAACACAAACACAAGACAGGAGAGAACAGAGGCAGAAAAAAAATAAAGACAGTTTGTTATGTTCAAAGAGGAAAATAAAATATCTGGTTGAATAATGTGGCTGCAGGCAGACAAAACAATTAATTTAATAGTCTATCATTATTTTTTGGTCTCTCTGACATGTGGTTGTATAATTACAAAAAGCACAAAGGTGGAAGCAGAAAGTGTGGACTGGAACAACATGGGTAATGGGTGCAGACACATTTGAAGTTTATATAAAAGATATAAGAATATATTTATATATAAAAATGTCACAAATGATATTCTCCACAAAGACATGTTGTATTATAGTTTCATTACAGGAAAAGAAAACACCATAGTGGGGCAGCTGTGGCTCAGGAGGTAGAGCAAGTTGTCTACTAATCGGAAGGTCAGTGGTTCGATCCCTGGCTTCCCTAGTCTGCATGCCGAAGTATCCTTGGGCAAGATACTGAACCCCATGTTGCTCCCGATGCATTCATCGGAGTGTGAGTGTGTGTAAATGTTAGTAAGCAC
>VUQI01003965.1:0-11972 GCA_015106735.1 Paratilapia polleni | reverse complement strand
TTTTTTTTTTTTTTTTTTTTTTTTTTTTTTTATTTTTTTTTATCTTTTTTTTTTTTTTTTTTTTTTTTTTACACATGTAATTTCCATTGTTTTGGCTGCAATGTTCCTAAAAATAGCACTATAATTTCAGCTAGGACCAGTGTATGATGGCTTCCCACCTTTACCTAAAGGTAGAATGAAAGGTAATTACAGTGACAATAATTTCTGTATGCCATAAAAAGCAAGTGAAATATTCATATATTGTGCATGCTGTTTTTAAAACACTCAAAGCATTAGGTTTACACTTGGTAATGAAGTTATTGGTACAGATGTGACATTGATATTAAAATGGTATGGGGGTCAGGATTTTTGCATTTCAACTCTGCCTAGTTATGTGGTCGTGGAAAGATCACATTTTGTGTGCAGTGTTTGTCTGTATTTATAACTGAAATTAGTTTACAGTGAGAGGAAATTAAAAGACATTGATATATTCCTTTTCCTGACCTTTCTGCCCTTCCAGCCACCATGAGATGGTGCTTCCCAACACAGTGGATACAAATATGCAAACTGTGGTCTCACATTGTGGTTCGGGTTTTTCGGTCAGTTCTTCAAGCAGACTACATGTTCTTAAACACAGGTTGTAGGAAATCAAAATACTGAGAAACCAACTTCCCCTTTTTGACAAATCTACCACTGGTAACACAACTAGCAATTATATTTAATAGTTTTAACTGTTCTGTTTGATTGATTGCTCTCAGACCATCTTTACCATAATAGTAAAGTAAAGCAGTCATTTTGTTAAATAATGTATGTGCTGTTTCATAAAATTCATAATTTTATACTTATTATTAATGAATTAAGAAAAATGCCTCTTTTCTTTTTCTTGGTGAAATCCTGAACTGTTACTTTAGTAGGTGTGTTGGTGGTCTTTGAAACAGCTGGATCAATCAGAATAAACAAAGTAAAAATAGCAGCAACACACAACACCATACAATAGCAGTCAAACCCACACTGTATGTTACTGTATGGGTGTTGTATGTAGTTTCTTTCCCCGTCAAATAAAATATTAGACTATTACATATTTAATACATGGAGATTTGATATATTTCCGCTGTTTGACTGTTTCACTAAATACACAACACAGTGTCCTGTTTGTTTGGCAAATATCCTGCATGGAATGAGAAATAGAATAAGAGAGTATCTTGACACTTATGTAAGTGGATAGCTAGCACAAGAAAATGCCACTGGGTCCTTGGACTCATGGTGACTCTCGTTATCTCTTCCACTAAAGGTTTTTGTTTGCTTGGGGGTAATGAATAACTGCTCTACTCTAGCTTGTTATAAGAAACATACCATCTGCACTCTCTGCACCCTCTCTAAGAGAAATATCAAACACAGTTTTATCAGCTTTGAAATCAACTCTAAAGTAAAGTTAAAACAAACAAAAAAACAAAAAAAAAAAAAGGAAAGTGGTCATTTCTCATCTTCATCTCTTGGTCAATAATGAATCCTGAAAAACAGCCATGCATTTACCAGCTCATTTATATGGAAATGAATAATCCCTGCAGGATCAGCCCCACCTCCCAAACCCACACTTCCTCCACTTTGACTCAATTACCAGTGGTCATGCAGATAGGGATGACTTCTTAATTGGAAATTGATTAAAAACAACTTTTTTTGTGACTTCACTTTGCCTTTAAACTCTGCTCCTGTGCACTTTTATCAAATTTGCCCAGCAGGTATTAATTGGGCTAAAGCGACTCAACAGATTGGTGGGTGGTGGTGGTGATGGGGGGCACTGAGGACTGTCCATGGGTGCATGAAAGTAATTATCAAAATATTAATGCTGAAAGTTTTCATGGGTGTGTGTTTCCTTTGCATCCTGAAAATGAAAATTCTCTCTCCTGTTTAATCTACAATGTACAAGGTATGTATGCAATGTCTGGCAAACAGGAAGCTGTATACTATTCATTTTCAAGGCATACCTTCTATATCAAACAGGCTCCCACACTGAATGAGCTCTATAAATTTCCAGTGTATTAAATTTGCATGTAGTCTTCAGTGTGATACACTGTTGCCAGAACTGGGCTTTGCTGCATCTCTAATCACACTCAGCAGTGATGATGTTAGAATACAAATGTACTTCACTGTAGCAAGGTGAGGAGTTAAAGCACTGTAACAAGATTTTGAGTGTTTAGGTTCAAAGTGGTGTTAGGTTGCAAGTCATGATGCAAATCCATCTGTTTCCTGAATCCCGTTTTCAGAAGATCCCCAAGAAGTGAGTCAAGCTTTAATGATGCCACATTAAAGATGACAGATGGATTAACAGTAATAACTTTCAATACAAACATGAGTGTACAATATATCAATATGAAGACAATCCTACCCGTTGTGGATTAGTCTTTGTCCTCTTTGGCACTGAAATTGATATTTTGTTGACAGATATTTGATGCTGAGCTGTTCTACTGCTCATTCTTGAAGCTAGTTACTTACTGTAATAATGCATCTAGAATACTGTAATATTGATAATTTACCCAGTAATGTCTATATATATATATATATATATATATATATACATACATACATACATACATATATATATATACAGCTCCGGAAAAAATTAAGGGACCACTCCAAAATTATCAGTTTCTCTGATTTTGCTGTTTATAGGTATATACGTGGCTTGATTCATGCATCCTTTGCAATGACGAAACTGCCTGACTGCAGCCTCACTGAAACATCCCCAGCTCATCACCAATCCTCCACCAAATTTCACAGTGGGTGCGAGACATTGTGGCTTGTAGGCCTCTCCAGGTCTCCGTCTAACCATTAGACGACCAGGTATTGGACAAAGCTGGAACTTAGACTCATCAGAGAAGATGACTTTACTCCAGTCTGCTATGGTCCAATCCTTATGGTCTTTTGCAAACTTCAGCCTGGCTCTTCGCATGAATCAAGCCACGTACAAGGTTATCCTGGAAGAAAACTTGCTGCCTTCTGCCTTAAATAGCAAAACCAGAGAAACTGATAATTTTGCAGTGGTCTCTTAATTTTTTCTGAAGCTGTATTTAGTAAGTTGATGGTGAGTTATTTTAAAGATGATGTTGAGTGAGTATGAATCTGCAGACAAAACAGAGAACGAGACAGGAGACACAGAGAAAGAGACTGGAGATGAATACTAATTTTGCTCCATATGTGCTGGTAGTGTAAATGGACAGCTATTATATTTCAGCTAGATCAAATTTATAAAGCACTGTTATGTTAGTGGCTATGAGTCTGTTATCTTATTTTGATCTTTTTCTGCTCCACATGTCTAAAATCTCATGGTTGATGGTGATATTTCTGTAGTGGAACTGAAGCTGAGGTCAACAACATGCGGTACCTTTTTATACACAAAAGAGTGCAGCTCAGAGTGCATGGTAACAAAATAAAGGCAGACACAAGAAAAAGCATTTAAACAAGCAGGAGATTTGAACAACATGGAATATTTTAAATGCTTCCAAAAACGGAGAGTAGCTAAAATCAATTATAAAATAATCTCTGTTTTTTTTTTTCCTTGACTAATTGCTGTAATCTATCTACTTGGATACTAAGTTCTCAGAGTTGTGGTATTCCTGCAGGACTTCCTCCGAGATTATTATTCAGATAAACTGGTTCCATTTGTATAGGCTACACATGTGAGAGCTCCTTGGGCTTGCAAAAAACAAAATAAACCTACCTACAAGTGGCCAAATCAACAATTTGGAATATTCTTAAGAAGAAATGCACTGGCCAGCTCAGCAGCACCAAAAGGCATTTAAGACCATGGAAGACAACTAAAGTTACATCAAAACTGATGGGACAATTCTTCACAGTGCAAAAGCAACCCAAGAGTTTCTCAAGGCAGAGAAATTCTTCAATGGCAGAGTCAGTCACCTGATCTAAACCCAATAGAGCTTGCTTTTCAATTGCTAAAGACAAAACTGAAGGCAGAAAGACCTACAAACATGCAGCAACTGAAGGTGGCTGCAGTAAAGGCATAGTAGAGCATCTCAATGGAGGAAATGCAGCATATAGTGATGTCCATGGGTTCTAGACTTCAGTGAATGCCAAAGATTTTCATCCAAGTATTAAAAACAATCCTTATATTTAAAATTCTAGTTAATTTGTCCGATTACTTTTGAGCCTCTGAAAATGCAGGACTATGTATAAAAATGTCTGTAATTTCGTTAATTCATTAAAGTTGAATATCAAAAAATAGTACAAAAATTGCGTCATTGTCCAAATACTTGTGGACCTAACTGTAGATTCATCACAGCAGACCCACAGAATGTCTACCGGGTATTGAGTAGCTGCAGCTGGGTTCTTTTTTCACTGGTGTTCTCTTTTCCTATTAACTTACGAGCTTTCCTTAATATAAACTGTCTGGAGCTGTCCTCAGTCCTGAAAGAGTTCACACACTCAGCTTACCTGATTCCTTGCCTCTTCAGAAGGCAATCTAACAGTCATTCTGGTAGAATAGCCCTACTGTTTCCACTTGTGTCAGCTGAAGAATAAAGATGGCTTATTAGGAAAATATTGTTAGGAGCAGTTGCATACAGCATATGTGGACCTGTCGAGAGCCTGTGCGAGGGGACATCTCTTAAGACCTATCTAACATATACTCATGAAATCTATGAGAACTGGTATAATGTGGTCTTTGTCTCTGGATTTCCCATTTGACTTGACTGTTTAGCCAAAGACGACATTTTCTTTTCTTGAATAAATTGGAAATATACAGTAAAGCACTGTCTTTTCCCCAGTTGCTTTATATTGTATTGTTTTCTGAAACAGTCTTAAAATTTGTGCAACGCAGAGGCTAGTTGTAGTGGTAATGCCATTTTCTCACACATGCTGGGGCTGCTCTGTGGACACCTAATAATGAATCTAGTGTTTGACAACAGTCACTGTGATTTGCCAGAATACTGGCACATTTTGGAAGTCTCATTTGGAAGCCCAAACTTATTTGGATGAAACATCTTAAACAAGAGCTCTGTAAAAACATAATCAGTAACTGATTATTAATGGCACGTTTGGCAGTAAAATTTTTAAAGTTGGACTAAACAAATAGATACAGGCAGACAGTAAAATAAAAGGGGCTTTAATGAAGACTGCACAGAGTTGGCAGGAAAACCAAAGAAAATGAGCGGAAAAAACAACAATAACTATCGAAATGCAGGGAGCCAGCAGGAGAAGAACAAGGGAAGTGGGAGGAACAGGAGGGATATGGTCTGACAAATACAAAGGACAGACACAGGCTAAATACACACCAGGGAGGAGGATAATCAAACACAGGTGAACTCAGACAAGAACAAGGGTGGGGAAATGAACAAAGGCAGGAAGTAAAAATGCAGTAAGACACTCGAAGAGACTAAACTTCGCATTAAGACGGGGATTAAGAAAGAATAAGAGAGACAGGGAATGCAAGGAAAAGGAATTCACTCAAACAAAAATGCCATTAAAAACTAAAAAACAGAAACCAGGGATCATTATGAATACCATGACAGTTAATAGACCGTGACTACAAGATGTCATTTTCTCACATGAATGATCCAAGTCTTCTCTGATTTTCCCTTGTCTTTTCTGTCTTCACTCATGTAGTAGATATATTGTACTTTATTGTCCAAAACAAAGACTGAAAATATATTTTTAGGGTGGGTTTCCTTTTGGTTGATTTACCACTTAACTTGTACTTGAGGTGTATGTGTGTTGTGCGTATGTTGCACACGGGGCTGATTGTTGCTGAAAGAATCTCAAATCTTCCTCAAAACCTGAGCTTTAGTCAGGAAAGCCTTTTTAAGTTCAGTGTTGTAAAATTTAACATTTTCGTTCAGGACAGGACACCCAAGTGTTAAAATAAAGATTTCATGGATCGTTTCCACATTGAATCCTTGTTGTGTTTTGACTGGCTCTGAAAGAGAACAGCATAACAGATTTATTTAGATGAAAAGGTCACTGAGGCAAATTTGAGGAAAAAAAAAAAAAAGAGGATAAAATACAGGAAAAAAAATGGAAGTGAACCCAAGCAGAAATAAACCATTAAAAATGTGAAAATGAATGACAGTAATTCCAAAATAAAACTGACACAAACCATAGTTGCAACTACATGTGTCCTTGTATGATACCACACATATTAGTGTGCATAGCTGCAGGCATGTAGACCTCTGAGAGCGTGAATATACTTTCATATTTGTTTTGTGCGTGTTGCTCCCCCTCGAGCGTGATGGCAGAATACAGAATGAGCGACCATTGTATTACCTCCTCCCTGGAACTCTTTAAAGAGCACACCGCTCCCCAGCTGCATGTTAATGCAATCATTATTTTAGTCTTTCTTTTGCTGATACTACTTTGACCTTCAATGCATTCTTCAGCCCATTTTTCTCCAGGGAGAGGAAATTGACTACATAACCGCAGAGCTTCTTCTTTGGCAGTTCTCTCTGAGCTGAGGTTGAGCAGCAGAGTGGCTGCACATTCCAAATGAATGAATTTAAGTGGAAATCTGAGAGAATTTCTTTATTTTGGCAGCAAGGTGAGCAGACAGCTGAATTATACATGCTAACTAGAACAACCACGGTGAGTGTGTGGGATGCTCCTGTGTTGTGACTTACAGACTGCTGCTCCACCTGAATCTTCAAAATTATCAACCGAGAGTGCACATTACAGCCATATTCAGTGGAGTCACTTCAGATAGCTGACTACAGCCTCAAGAGCTCTGCACACTGAAATGGTTCATTTTCAGCTATTAAGATTTACAGTAACGTTCATTCGACTGCACTGTCCTCGACAGGCGACAGAAAGTAGTGCCTATTACTCAGTGGGACAGAACAATGAGATGACCCTTTTATCTCTGAGAAGGCAAAATTATAAAGCAAGATCAAAAAGAAGCCATCAACCTGCAGAATAACAAAAAGTTATAATCTTTAAATTGGATCCAGCTTGTCTTTCATTTTTAAAACACTGCCTATATAATATCTACAGTAAATTCAGATTGATGCTGAAACATGAATCGTCCCTATGCTTCTGACCTTGTTTATTTTAATCGGTTTTCCAATGGTATGGCCTGAGAGAGAAAATCCTTCAAGGACAGCCCAAGAGTATTTGCTGCCATAATCTTTTTTGAAATTTGCTCTGAAATGAAATGTTTTCCACCATTCAGCCACTGATGTATATGTGACCTGATAACAGAAACTGAACATAATGAAGGTTTTTAACCTCCACCCTCTTTTGTTCACCAACATAATGGTGCTTTTAATTCCTCTGTTAAGGTCTGTCAAGATAATTTTGTATTTAGATCCCCCAGCTTTTCCATTGGGTAGAACCCTTTGGTCTATTGAAAGTGGGGAAGTACTTGGAGAAAGTTTTCGCCTTTGGTCACTGAGAAGAAAAGGATTGTAATGTTCTCGTTTCACTTGATAAGCTACTGAAGTTGTCTGTATTTGTGCAGCATAGTGAGTCATCTCCATTGTTTTGAGCCTTCAGCAGGCGACCTGGAAGGCCCTCTTCCTGCATTAGTTTTCTGACTGCCATTTGAAGCAAGTTCCAAATCGAGTCTTTGCACCAAACATGTTTGAAATGTCGTGTGTGGCCCCTGAATCTTCACCAGTCACCCTTAAGGGAGCTACGTGATAGAGAGAGAATGCCTGTACAGCTTAACATGAGGAATAATATCCTGGAGGTGTCAGTATTCACAGAGAGACAGAAGGATACTTGTGCAGTTATCAAATGTAGGTGAAAGTGATCTAGGTACCCAAGAATAATTCGAAAGGAAAAACCACAGTGTCACAGTTTTGCATCCCTGCAAATATGCAGCATTTTAAACTTGAATTGCTTGTTTGAAGAGAGTGGCATTCATTTTTGAGGGAATTTCAATGGCACTTTTTTTCTGAAATGAAAAAACACTTACAGCCCTAATCCTCACTGTATAATTGGATTGCTCAGGTTGTTTTTTTAAATTTTATGTATTAGGGTGCTTAAACATACAGAATTGACTCTATCCAAACCATGATGGTACCGATGATATGCAATTTTAATTCATTTTGGATTTGATGCAGCAGCTGATGAAAGACTAAAGTCAATGGACAGCAAAAAGTGTACGTATAAGAAACAAAGAGACAGACATTTAAAACAAGGCATCACCTTGGGGAATGTGTAATGCACATTTTTCACTATTTTTGAGCATAAAGGCTAAATAGTTAATCAAAAAGGATCAGCATAGACTACAAGTAATTTATTGTAGTCTGGCATTTGAACATGTTGGGTGGACATTTTCTTGATGTGGCCAAACGGTACCGATTTCACAGTTTGACTAGGTTGAGATCTGATCACAATTCAAGCCAGTACATGTACATATGGATTTTTAAAAAATTTTCTGGGTTATCCAATAGGCACTATATGTTGCACATGATTGTCCGTTTGCAGTTATATATGTTTGCAGCTACAATATGCATTTCATTGTTATTTAAAGCCAATGAAAAAACCAAAATTTCTGCCATTAAATAATCACAGTTCTTTTAGCGTTCAACCAAAGGCTTTTGAAACCTTTTAATAGTTAACTTGCCATTGTTGTCTGTTGCCCGTTGGTTGATCAGTATTTGGTTAATTGACTAGTTTTAGTGTGCAGCGATGCATAATAATTTTTTTTCTTGCCCTGTTTGTGCCTTGTACAAATGGTAAGCATGTGCATGCACAGATGGTATATGAAAGCTGTATATTTTTTGTGAAATGTGAAATGATTAGTTTTTGTTAAATATTGAAGATCATCATGAATATTGCAATGACCAAGGCCTTGGAGACTCCAAATAACACTGTATAGATTTAATGAATGTATAACTCAGATGAAATGACTGCACTCGTTTATGCAACATCCAAAATAATCTGCAGTTTTTTTTAGTACACGCAGAAAAAAGATTGGCTGCAGATTGTTTTTCAGTGCATGCTGCATACAGTGTCATGCAATAAGTATTGCGACCTTCAGCTGTTCATAAAAACTGCTTGGAACTTCCATCAAATATCCTGCTGACTGTAATCCTTGTCAATCTAAAGCTGGTAATCCATCATTGAGTGTTGCCCTTTTTCTTCACAGAACAAAAAAGCACACTTTTTTTTCCTTTTTTCAGTAAGTATCCATTTGTGTTGTAAATGTGTCTGCTACAATGTCTGACAATCTGTTTGTAAGGACAGATACATTTGGTTTTATATAAAGTGGTTCCTAAATAAAATGACTGTTCTTTATAAAACTGGTAACATGCTATCCAGGAGAAAAGTACACATCAGTTAAAGGCTAAGAAAACATGAGAAAGGGGGATTTTACAGCAATTTTTCATGGACTGTTTACAAGAAAGCAGAACTCAATATTTGCAAATGCTAGTGTTTTGCACCTTGAGTGTGTTGCAGCAGGTATCACCTTGTGATTGGAACTCCATAGGCTTTCATGGACATTAAATGCAGAGGCCTGTGAAGTAATTAAGTGACTTGGATGCTCATCAGTCTTTATTTCCATGGTTAATTTACCTACGGATTGATTAATATAAGAATTCATTAATGGGACTGAGCAGGGCAGCACATATACTTTGACTCTAAAGCATCATTTTATTAAGCTTACTTTGCAAATAAAGCTTGATTTGAACGAATTAGCAGTTTTACAGGGTTACTGTAGAAGTAATACACCATTATGTTGTACAAACAAATACGCCAATAGATTGCTCTGTATCACTTCCAGGCCATATAGATTAGGAAGATATGAATTGTAGCTGAATGGAGAAAAAGTTGATTTGGCTCCAGATCTGTTGCACAATAAAATGCACCATTAAAGTGATTGCAAGTGCTGAATTTGAGGTTTCTTTTAGGTGAACTCAGCATTTGTGTTTTGAGCTCTTATTTCTTTGGCTGAATTTAACACAATGATCTCCATTTGATTGAGAAAACAATTTGAAAATGAGGTCTGCTTTGAATCACAGTGTTGCACTTTTAAGACTTCTCAGTGGTGGCCTTACACTGACAAAATTGTAGGTTGTCTAATAATTACATAATGATCATGAAGTTTAGGCTGATAATTTTGTATTTTCAGTTTTAGGGTTCAATATATCTTGGTCATGTTTGCTTAACAGAATAGTTTGCCAAGAGATAGAAAGATTGATTATTGATCAATACCAATCTACAGCCAGTAGCTATTGATCAGTATAATTCTACTGCCCAGCAGTTGGCTAACTTTGCTTAGAATAAAAGAGAGTCAAAGAAATGAGACTGTGTTAATGGGTTTTAGAGGTGCAGGTACAGGTAGGTGGATTGTTTTATATTTCATGGAGCAAAGCTAAGCTTGCTGCCTTCTGACAGAAGCTTCATATTTATCGTACACTGACAAGTGTTCTCAACTAACTTTCCTTAGTGAAGGGAATAGTCATAGTACCCGAAATGTCAGAACTCTCTGTAAAGCTCAACTTGAACATTCATTTGTGACCTTTGGAAACAGCACTTGAGAATACAATCTCAACAGAAGGCCCATTTAGTAGCCTTTGTAGGATTTGTGTGTTCCCAACACTTTGCAGTGGAGGTCTTTTTTTCCCCTGTATTATGCACTGCTCACAAGTAAAGCACTTAATCTGTAGTAAAAATAGTAAAAAGTAGTAACTCTACACAACAGTTTTGTTGCATACATCTTCCCAAGAGCCAGATTTCCTTGAGCCCATTTAAACTTAAAGTAACTCACATTATTTAGGCACAAAAAGGTGCATGCAAAACCAACTAAGAAAATGGAATTTTGTAACATTAAGTTAAAGGTGACCTGTTTGCTGGGACTTTTGTTTGCATGATTAACAGTTCAATAAATAAAAATATATACAGTGCTCATTTGTATTATGCTGGCACTTTATGCACTCCCTTAGTTCTTCCAATATCTGAAACAAGTGCTTTTGGTGCACTTTAGGCCCTACTCCCTAAAATAGACTTTTTCATAATTGGCATGCTTAGCGACAGAGACTCAGAATGGTCACATTTATATCCAGTTAGCTCATTATTTGAAGCTGTAATCATGTTATCATTTGTATTATATTGACAATGTAGCCTTCCATTACATATTAAAAAAATAGGAAAAGCATAATATTTCTTCTTTAATGTTGTATGTAAAAGGGTGTTTTAGTTTCGATACCTAAACCTAACAAAACAGCTGGTAAAGTCATTCCGAAGTTGTCCAACTAAAGTCTTCAGGGTGAAAGTCAGCTGTTGTATTATACTGTCACCCTTTCAGGCTCCTTATGCATATTTTCTGTTGCTTAATAAAAAGTAGAAGCACTTTATATGTTTTCAGCAGTGTTGATCAAATGAGAAATTAAATGAGGTATTTAGAGCCTACAGAGCCTAATAGTTGGGGAGGAGGCTGACTACTGGCAATCTATCTACCAATGGGAGTGATAACCACTGATAACAGCTATTTAATGGACTGATAACATTCATTTAAAGGGGAGACAAGCAGTTAAATGACAGAAATGTTCTGCTTTTAATGGCTTGGTTATCAGTGTATCTTCTCCAGCTCCTCAGTAAAATGGTAATGTAAAAATATTAGTCTTTATGTTTTTACACATTAAGCATTGTTTTTTTCTCCTTGGGAAACTGGATTAAATAACATGTTTTACACCATGTAAATATTTTTATTTTCATCCATACTACATGATGTTCAGGCTGTGAATGGTTTAGTAGCTCTAAAGTACTGTTTCCTCTTTTTTGTTTCAATTTTGATGTTTTTAAACTTTCGATAATTCTCTAACATCTGTACTGCATGTACCTCTCTGTTAACACAGTCAAATGGAACTTTTTGACACTTTACTACTTGACATTTCATCAACTATTTGCATTGTCAGGTAGGTAAACATAATCAGTAAATGAATACAAACCATCTGTAGTTTCCATAAACATTACCTTCTAAATAAAATTCACCTTTGATTTCTTTCCTTTTTTTTTTTTTTTTTTTGTGAATTTTTATG